>CM055648.1:4420014-4685898 GCA_029378325.1 Elaeagnus macrophylla
CCATTACCCACAAGCCCATTACCCACAAGCCCACCAGCCCTTCCAAGCCCACAAACCCTTACAAGCACACAAGCCCACAAGTCCACAAGTCCAACCATGGATCCATCAAGTCCATATTTCATTCATCCTTCTGATCACACAGGCCACATGCTCGTTCCGATGAAGCTAAATGGCGACAATTATTCATCATGGAGCAAATCCGTCGTTCATGCCCTTACAGCCAAGAACAAAATCGGCTTCATTGATGGCTCCATCCAGGCACCATCACCAACAACTCACCCACTAGAGTTTGCTCAATGGAATTAATGCAACAGTCTGATCCTATCATGGTTCACTCACTCCGTAGAAAACGACCTAGCCAAAGGAGTTGCTCATGCTAAGACCGCTCAACAAGTGTGGGAGGATTTCAGAGATCAATTTGCACAGAAGAATGCACCAGCAATCTACCATATTCATAAAACATTGGCTTCCATTTCACAAAGCACCATGACGGTCACAGCCTACTTCACCAAACTCAAAGGCCTTTGGGATGAACTAGACAACTACGAAGATGAACCCACTTGCAATCAGATGAAAGCTCATGACGAGCGGAAACAAGAATTTCGAATGATGCAGTTTCTCATGGGTCTCAATGACACCTTCAATACTGTTCGTACCAATATCCTCATGATGTCACCATTGCCAAATGTTCGCCAGGCTTACTCTCTAGTCATCCAAGACGAGACTCAGAGAAGAATGATGCAAGAGCCCACAGAAAATTTCTCCATTGCTGCTGCATTACAAAGTCGTCATCAGAATTCATCCCACAAACCGAAGAACAAGCGGTGCGAGCACTGCAACAGAGAAGGACATACCATCGACAATTGTCGAACTCTGAAATTTCATTGTAAGTATTGTAACAAACGAGGGCATCTTGAAAATCGTTGCAGGTTCAAAAATGGGAGCAATAGCATCTTTCCACCTCAAGGGAATTCATCGAACCAACCTCAACGCAACTTTCCTTACTCAAGTTCCTACCATGCTGCCAATGTAATGGAACCAAAGAATCAACCTCAGCACAACTCCTCTACATCAGATTCTTCACAAGATCACACTCAAACTGGATTTTCTACCAATCAGCTTCAGCAGCTTGCTCAAGTATTATCTATGATGAACCCAACCTCTGGTAATGACACTCATTATGCAAATACTGCAGGTTTGTCCAAATTTTCAAATGTTTCAGTTAATTCTGCTTTTACTAAGCCTTGGATCTTGGATAGCGGAGCTACAGACCATATCACCTCAGAATCCACTTTTTTCACTCACACTAAGCCCACTCCACTTTCATCTGTAAATTTGCCCACTGGTTCTTCCGCACTTATCACCTCCACTGGCACTATGCCTTTTAGCAAAGATATTACCTTGACCGATGTTTTGTGTGTTCCATCTTTTCAATTAAATTTAATGTCTGTAAGCAAGCTTACCACTGCTCTAAACTGTTGTGTTCTTTTATTTCCAAACTTTTGTATCTTGCAGGACTTGGCGACAGGGAAGATGATTGGCTCGGGTAAGCAACATGGCGGTCTTTATTACATGTCACCACTTCAAAAGCCTGCTTCCCATCAAGTTTCCCATTCATCCAATCTGTGGCACATGCGCCTTGGACATCCATCACCTCTTCGTTTTAAGTTAGTTTCTCCTTTATTACCTACCCCTAATGTTTCATTTGACAATCATTGTACTATTTGTCCCATAGCTAAACAAACTAGATTGCCTTTTCCTTCAAGTTCTATGTCAACTCATGCTCCTTTTGAATTATTGCATTGTGATATTTGGGGTCCACACAAAGTCTCAACACATTCAGGGGCACGTTTTTTTCTTACCATAGTAGATGATTTTACCATATGTACTTGGGTATTTCTTATGCAACACAAATCTGACACCCAACACTTGTTACGAACCTTTATTACATATGCCCATACACAATTCCATGCCACAGTTAAAATCATCAGGGTAGACAATGGTGTAGAATTTTTCCCTTTAAAATCTTTCTTTCAAACTCATGGCATTCAATATCAACGTACTTGTGTTTACACTCCACAACAAAATGGAGTTGTTGAACATAAGCATCGTCATCTGCTCATTGTAGCTCGGGGGTTACTTTTTCAATCTCAATTACCACTGCAATTTTGGGGTGAATGTATACTCACTGCAACCTACCTCATAAACAGATTACCTTCGCCACTATTATCAAACAAATCACCTTTTGAACGATTATACAATCACCCCCCATCTCTTGCTCATTTGAGGGTTTTTGGTTGTCTTTGTTATGCCACCATTGTTCACCCTACACACAAATTTGACCCCCGTGCTAAACGTTGTCTCTTTGTTGGCTACCCCAGCGATCAAAAAGGTTACAAGCTTTACGACTTAGAAACTGGTTCCTTTTTTGTTAGCCGTGATGTCAAATTTCATGAAACTACTTTTCCTTCACTGTCACCTCCTGCATCTCTTCCTCCGCCTCCTGAGATCCGTCATTGGGATTACACTGTGCCACCCCCTTCTACCACTTCCCATAATACACCTTCCTCTCATCCCTCTCCGTCACATCCCGACATATCTCCATCTTCCTCCCATAACACCCCTACCTCTACTTCCTCTTCTGACCCGGCCAATCCTCATACCTTGTTACCAACTGAATCACATACATCAGACCCTACCGATTCTTCATCCTCTCCTATCCAGCCTGTTCGACAATCCACTCGGCCGAAGAAACCTCCGACATGGCATAAAGACTACATACTTGCGCAAGCCAATCAATCAGCCTTGTCTTCAAGTTCTACATCAGGTACTCGATACCCTATTTCCAAATTTATTTCATACTCTCGCATTTCCTCTGCCCATTGTGCATTTTTAGCTAACAGTTCAGCCCACACTGAGCCTACCTCTTATGCTCAAGCTATCCTCGATCCACATTGGCAACAAGCAATGAACACAGAATTAGAAGCATTACAACAAAACAACACCTGGAGCCTGGTCCCTCTTCCTGCTGGTCATAAACCCATTGGTTGCAAATGGGTTTACAAAATCAAATATCAATCTGATGGCACTATCGAGCGGTACAAAGCTCGTCTTGTCGCAAAAGGCTATACTCAAGTTGAAGGTATTGACTATACCGAGACCTTTTCTCCAACAGCCAAATTGACCACGCTCCGATGTTTGATGGCTGTTGCTGCCTCCCGACATTGGCACATTCACCAGCTTGATGTGCAAAATGCTTTCCTCCATGGTGATCTGAATGAAGTGGTCTATATGACTCCACCTCCCGGTCTTCGCCGACAGGGGGAGAATACTGTATGTCGGCTCAACAAATCTCTTTACGGACTCAAGCAAGCCTCCAGGAATTGGTTTTCCACTTTTTCAGATACCATTCAGCAAGCTGGTTATCAACAATCCAAAGCAGATTATTCACTTTTTACCAAAGCTTGTGGTAATTCATTCACTGCTATTCTTATTTATGTTGATGACATACTTCTCACAGGCAACAATTTACAAGAAATGGAACATCTGAAAAAGTTTCTCCTCAAAAGCTTCCGCATCAAAGATCTTGGAGACTTGAAATATTTCTTAGGCATTGAATTCTCCCGTACAAAGAAAGGTATCTTCATGTCTCAAAGAAAATATGCCCTAGATATCTTAGAAGACTCAGGGCTTCTTGGTGCACGCCCAGTAGAATTTCCAATGGAACAAAACTTGAAGCTTACCACAACAGAAGGAGAACTACTGAACGATCCAACTAAATACAGAAGATTACTTGGCAGGTTGATTTACCTCACAGTCACAAGACCCGACATTACCTATTCTGTTCGAACATTGAGTCAGTTTATACATGAGCCTCGGATTCCTCATTGGAATGCTGCATTACGAATACTCAAATACATAAAAAGTACTCCTGGTCAGGGTTTGTTCTTCTCTTGCAATAACAATCTTTCCTTGAAAGCCTATTGTGATTCAGATTGGGCAGGCTGTCCTACCACAAGAAGATCAGTTACAGGGTATTGTATCTTTCTTGGTGATTCTATCATATCTTGGAAATCTAAGAAACAAACCAATGTTTCTAGATCATCCGCAGAAGCTGAGTATCGATCCATGGCAAACACATGTTTGGAACTGACTTGGTTACGCTATATATTGCAAGATCTAAAGGTTCCACAAAATGCACCAACGCCACTATTTTGTGATAATCAAGCAGCCTTGTACATCTCAGCAAATCCAGTATTCCATGAGCGCACAAAACACATTGAAATTGATTGTCATATCGTACGAGAGAAATTACAAACAGGGATGATTCGTCCTACATATATTTCTACTCGATCACAATTGGCAGATGTGTTTACAAATGCATTGGGAAAAGACCAATTTGCAATACTACGATCCAAGTTAGGAGTTCATGATATCCACTCTCCAACTTGAGGGGGAGTGTTGAAAATAAAAGTGGCAAACCTACTTTTCCCTCTTTTCCTCCTCCATTTACTCCTCCTTTTACTCCTTGTTTTATGCCTTGTTTTATTCCTTAATTTATGCTTACTATTCTTGTTGTATTAGGTGTTGTATTTGTATAAATAGAGTGTGAATATAGTGTTTAACATACAAGAGAAATAATAACCATTCAAGAGCTTAGTTTAGCTCTCTCATTCATTCTTTTTTGTATTCTGATTATTTAGAATTTAACAAACTAAAGATGATCCTTTTCCTACATCCTCTCAATAATATAACAAAAATGAGCAAAAGCTCTATTTGCCTCCACGGTTATAAAAAAATATATTCCTTTTTGCATATGGCATCACACTACTCCCTTTCACAGCATCCACTCATCCAGAATTTAATTAAAAACCATATTTATGTATCATGAAATCATAATTCAAGTAATGGTTTCTTGAAGGCTTACATGAAGTGTGACAGAAATAATTGAAACAGAGGTTGTCAGAGAGAGAATTGAAAGAGAGGTAGTATGAGTTTTGATATATAAAAATAAATAAATAAATAAAAGAAATGAGAATGCATTAAGTGAAGGGTCCAATATTCATAAAGTGAGAAGACCATGGCAATACAAGACAGGGTTCACTGGGATGACGAATGGAGGTGATATTACTGACCAATTCGGCAAACATGACTTCACTCAAATCACGTTGTACATACTCACCGGAATTAGACATCATAGAACCCCATTCTGATACAAATTTGGAGTAGAAACAAGTTTAAGCTGAGGAATTGAAGACCTCAAAAATGGATAGAACAAGGTTGGTTCTAACCCATAATTTTGATTAACAAAAACATATAGAAAACTCTCATTACAAAATTTTTCATGCCAGCAAAAAACTGAATAACCCATGCCACCTTCCTAACCTTTCACTACAATTACGTTAAACTAAAAAATAAAATGTACTAAAAAGAGCAAAACACCTCCCACTACCTAACCACCTGTCAAAACAGTAAAGGAAAATGCTAAAGTAAATAAACCAGAGAAAATGACATTAAAATTAAATGAACTCATAGTATTAGCAAGCTAGGTTCCAGCATCATTATGTAATGATCTTGACTCATTTTCTAGGATCCATTTGAAACCTTTTAATTTTTATGCCATGTCAATCATCACCCATTCCCCATTTGAATTACATGATTGAATGTTTGTAAGGGATACAAATGACCATAATTCCCTTCTCTTATAATAACTCGAACCAAAAAGAATTTGAGAATTAACTCAAACTTACTCTCCCCCTTCATTTTCATCTTGCAGCGAAAGAAAAATGCTCCACCCCAACTGATAACTTTAGTTACCATTTCATAGAACTCTTTAGCTTTTCCAGTATTGCCAAGAGACTCGTATACTCCAGCTAATACCTAAAAAGAGAGAATTTTACGCCACAAAGCATTTTTAAACAAAAGCTTCATCAAACAAACTCTACACAATAAGGATTAAGGGAAAGAAAAAGAAAATTAAAGGTTTAGTTTGATTGCAAATAATAGTGAAATGTGTACAGTTAAACACCTAATTAAAAGAAGAGGGAGGGGCACAAATTAACACAGAAAAACTCTTAAAGCACTAATTTCCTATAAAATTACTATTGAAAGAAAATAACTACACAAATACATACCCAGCAGATATGATGAAGCTGCCCATTGTCGTCATCTTTATCAAACAGAATGACTGCCATTTCAAAGGAACGAATTGCATCTGCATTTAAACAAGGCACATATTACATACTAAAATGAAAGAAAAATGGTCACATCGAGATTCTAATATTTTTGTCTTTCAGAAACATAATCTAACTTTCAATTAAACATAGATTTCACAAACTATACCAATGTTGAAGCCTCCTTCCAAGTAGGAATAAGCAGAATTAAGATAAACATCAAGCACATCATCCCCCTTAATATCCAACTAAAAGCAGAAAAGTAGTAATTAATTCAGCATGCATAATTTTAACAAAAAATAGTATATGAAGTCAAAAATCTCAGCACACACTGACATCTTTAAGATACCCTATGAATATTTTTAGAAATTCTAGAACTTAAATAATAAAATTAAATAAGATCATATTGTTATATGTTAAAAGCAGTTTCAGATTAAATGTGCTAATTTTAGTAACTTGATGTGTCACTTATACACAACAAAATGTAAATATCTCTTCTAAAGCATATAGTGTTAATTAATTAATCATTCTGTATTAGTCCTTGGATATCTCTTCTGAAAAATGGAACTAAAACTAGTCAGAGCTTTATGTGTGTGGGGTGGGGGGGTGGAAGTCTTATGGTGAGCAGCCTAGGTGAAAAAGTCCATCTATAAAAAACAACATTCAAATATGAAAGAATCAGCATATAATTAACCCCAACTTCTCATAATTCTCATCAACTGCTATATTTTTTTCCTTCTAATTTTCAGGTTGTCCTAATATTATTATCCACATTGTTAGCTTTGATGCTAAAGTATCTTCAAAGTTTTCAATAATATTTCAATCCTTCTTTCAAAGGAAAAAAAATTCTTAACAACTAAACCTTGAAATTAAGTTAAATTGTCCTTCAATTTATAATAGACTTTTTTGTCCCTAAAATGCTCTTCTTTTCTGCTATATTCTTAAAAATTGAAACATTAGCAAAAAAATAAATAAATGTTAGCTAAAGCCTCCCAAGATCTTTCGCTGAAGTCAGCCCTCATATTTTCTCTTCTCAAGAGAACCCAACCCACAGTACTATATATATATATATATATATATAGTGTATGACAAAGCCCAACCCTATGCTAGCTCTTTTACTAAAGCCAGCTTTAAATCTTTAATATTTTGGTCGATTCTGAATACACTTTCCAAAATATCTAGATGCATTGAATATACACACTCAATGATTTTAGACAACAACGGTATGATCAGAGGTTTTGGAGGATATATCAAGAATTATCCAAATACTTTCACATACCCTAATGATTTTAAACATTGAAGATATATTGAGATGTAACCATAATAGACCTATTTTCTCTGCCTCGGAGAACCAGCTCTCAATATTCATTCCCCAACCCTAATTTCTTTTCTATTCCGTCTTTCAAAAACCACAATACATACGGCACGTGATTTTTCTTTCATCCCATTTTTTTTGAGCTATTTGCCTAAATAGCATGCATTTAGTTAAAAAATTAAATTTTCCAAAACTAGCAATAATAGGATCAAAACTGTGAGTTTTGATTACATTAAAATTAAATAAATAACAAAAATATCCTTAGTTATGTGATATGTAATATCAGTATGTAAATCAGTTTACATACTATGTAAACTATTACTATTTACATAGTATGTAAACTGATTTACATAGTATGTAAACTGATTTACATAGTATGTAAACTGATTTACATAGTATGTAAATCAGTTTACATACTATGTAAACAATTACTTATTGTTTACATACTATGTAAACCATTACTATTTACATAGTATGTAAACTGATTTACATACTATATAAACTGATTTACATAGTATGTAAATCAGTTTACATACTATGTAAACAATTACTTATTGTTTACATACTATGTAAACCATTACTATTTACATAGTATGTAAACTGATTTACATACTATATAAACTGATTTACATAGTATGTAAATCAGTTTACATACTATGTAAACAATTACTTATTGTATGTAAATCTATTTACATACTATTTGTGAAATTAATTACATAAAATCGAAAAAAAAATACATACAATATACAATCGAAGAAAACTCGAACCATTGCAGCAAAATATACAATATGAATAGTAAAATTTGGATAAGATTATGAACAGCTCAAATGAGAATTAGATAAATTAAGTTTATCAGAACTACGTCAAAAGCAAATCGAAAGGGGGAAGGAAAACACAGGAATGAGAAAAGAGAGAGAACCTCGGGGAATTTGTGAGCAAGAAGAAGATAGGGATTGAACCCCGAAGCACGGCTCACCATCAACCGGCGATGACGCCTGAGACGTAATAGACAGCTCAGTAGAAATTACCTTATGTGTGTACCTTCTGAAGGCCTTTGCATAAAGAGGTTTCACGAGCTTAAGATATTTCTGTACAGTGTCACTTTGAACTTTCTCTGTTTTTGATTCCTGAGAGCTCTAGTTTTCTGGTTTTTTTGTAGTCAAATTCAAAATGCTTCCTCTTTCGAACAATGGAGTTCCAGACGCTTCTAATTTTACGGTAAAGAACTTACCCGAGTGCTTTTTCTGCTTCTGGGTTCCTTCAGAAAGATTGTAAGACTCTGCTTCCCCTGTTTTCTCCGTTTGCTTTGCTGCAAAAAACATGGATTCCTGAAACATGTAAATGAGTAAATGATCTAGAAACCATCAGCCTCGCATGGAATAATTGGCTTCGTTGGAGGAGATCGGTAGAAAAAATAAAGAGCAATGGAGAGTCTGGAAATCAGAGATTAGTAATAAAGCGACTTATCAAAAGGATAAAATTGTAAAATAATATATGCAAAACGAAGTCGTAAAGCGACTTTTGAAAAATTTGCTCCTGGATACATTTTGTTGCTATACTCGGTCAATAAATCCATTTTTTTTCTTCCATCTTCTAGTAAACTTTCTCCTTGATATATGACTCCTTTTTTCTTATTTTTCAAAATGTTTATTTTAGTATAGCATATCTATTTATATAAATAATAAAAAGAAGAATTATAGGGCATGTTTGGCTACATAACTAGAAAATGGTTTTTTGTATTTAAAAATAAATCATTGTTTGGCTATTTTTTTAAGCCACAATTTTTTAAAATAATAAGTTCCAAAAAACCAAAAACATGAGAACAACCAAAATGTGTTTCCATTGTTTTTGAAAAAAATGAAAACATGGAGACGCGGAGCGTAACTCCTTTACAATTGCTTATAGAGTTATATATAATTATTGACTTTTTATTATTACGGCTATTACGTGTTACGTTTTTCTAAAGGATAAATAATCATAAAGGTTAACAAGGTCATAGACAAATGAACACTTTTATGATCATTATTGCTGAATGTTTATGCTTTAAGTATGTCCAGATTTTAATTTGCAAATATTCAGGAACAAAGGAAATAGAGTTAACTTTAAAGAAGAACTAGGTAGAACTAGGTACACCTTTTTCGAGCAGTTTATGAGTATATTAATAATAGCAAATTTTAATAATGAAATTATAAACTTCATTTTTTCATAATTTTGTACAAGTTTTATAGCTTTACATAATTATAATAATTTAATACAGGATTCTTGATAATGTTCTTATATAGTATAATAAAATATATTAATACCACTATTATACTAATTTTTTTTTTATTATAATATTAAATAATTTGAGTCACCAATATATAATAAGAATATAATACCTACAATCTATAAGTTATACATTTGATTGTTTAGACATATTTGGAATTAATGAAAATAATAGTAATTATTACGCAATACGATCTCAAAATTTGGTCGAATAGTTATGAAATTTTAGCTACTATGAAAGAAGTGAAGAATTAGGTACACATTTCTTATGCAATTTATGAGTATGTTAATAATAGTAAAAATAAACATGAGAAAACTACAGCAAATCTTAACGATGAAATTAAGGACTTCCTTTTTTCATAATTTTGTACAAATTTTATAGCTTTACATAGTAATAATAATATAATCCTGATAATGTTTATGTATAATATAATAAAATATACTAATACCACTATTATACTAAAAAAAATGTATTTATTATAATATTAAATAATTTTAGTTATTGTTCATGCTTATGTAATGAATATTGATTATTCAGACATTTTCGAAATTAATGGAAATAATATTAATTGTTACACAAAATGATCTCAATACCCGACTGCATCATTCTAAAATTTTAGCTATTATGGTAGAATAAGTGGCAGGAAAGTTTTGTACATTATTAGAATTGGTAACTTATATCTCAAGTTTACTGATAATGATGTAAAGCTTTAATTATTTTTCTAGTTCACTGACCTGTACCAAATATAATAGAGAAGGGTAATAATATAAAGTGGTTAATCTTGGAGGAACGTGGTTATCCATATCTACATGAATTATTTTATAACAACCATTAATTTAAGAATGCGATACATACACTATACAGGATCAATAATTATACAAATTAAAAATATTATAAACAAATAAACACTTTTATGTTCATGATTGGTAAATATTTGCGCTTTAAGTATTTTCATATTTTAATTGCAAATACGTTATAAACTGAAGGAAAGAGAATTAGCTTTAATGAAGAATTACGTACACATTTTTTGTGCAGTTTATGAGTATGTTAATAATAGTAAAAATGAATGTGATTAAAATACAACGAATCTTAATGATGAAATTAAGGACTTCATTTTTTTCATAATTTTGTACAAGTTTTATAGCTTTATATAGTTATATTAATTTAATACAGGATTCTTGATAATGTTTCTGTATAGTATAATAAAATATATTAATACTACTATTATACTAAAAAATATATTTTCTATAATATTAAATAATTTAAGTTACCAATATATAATAAATATTTAATATGATAGCCACTAATCCAATTAAAATTTATCATATTAGAGCTCAACTTTCATTATTCAAACATTTTTTTTCCTTTTAATTTATTAAATAAAATTTATTATATTAGAGCTTAAGTTCCATTATTCAAACATAGGTGCTTTAGCATAGTAGTACAATAGATTGGATGATATATGGATTAATTGACATGTTTGGAGATTGAGTCTTGTCTTACACATTATGGCAACATTTAGTCCAATAGAAAAAAATTGACAAACCCTACAACTACGTGTAACCATATTGCTTTTTTATTTTTAAAACATAATATCCTTTAGTTTTCTTCTGCTGTCAGGGGTGGGAGGAAAGTTGATTTTGGTGGGTCATGGCTCCTCGTTTTAAAAAAAATTGTTTTGGTAGTTGATTTTATTATTATACATTTATCAATAAATACTAAATAATTTATAAAAAAATTGAAATTTTGAAAACTATGTTTTTTTTTTTTTTTTTATATCATGATACTTGTTTCTTGGAACCACCATATAGTTTATTGATTTCAAATATTACTTAAACATTTTTAATTTAATAAAATATGTACAAGTGTTTAAATTAATTTAGAAGACAAACTTTAAAATAAAAAGTATTTTGATATGAAAACATTTTTTAAGAATAATTGGATATATTGATAACTATGTTTTTTTTTTTTTTTTTTGAACAATTTTTAAAAATAATGACTAAATAATTCATTATTTTTTAAAATTTTGAAACTTCTTTTATAATAATTATTTGAAAACAAATTTCAGAATTGGCAATGCAAATTGCCCTCCATTTGACGCAACAAATAGGTCATTGCTTGGACTATTAAGGATCTATGCCATCTTGGCCCAATAAGATCCTTGCAATTTCCGTTAATTTTCAATTTTTATTTTCATTTAAAACTTTTCCCATTTAATTTGCATTTATGCATGTGCTTAATATTACAATTTGTTCTAGAACTTTTCTGAATTTTTTTTTTCACCATAAATGAAAACCTTTTTTAAGCTAATTAAAAATTACACATTAAAAGTCCAAAAGAAATATCCCTCGGACTAAAAACCAAAAGGATATGAAGCCTAAAAATAAGCTACAATTAATATTAATTATGTTTGCTACTTATTATATAAAAGAATTTTCTTTGAAGTATACTATTTCATCAAATATCAAAATACTGAGTAAATAATATCTCATTAAATATAAAATATTGAGTAAATTGAATAAAAATGCATAAATTTATTGAACATTAATATCTAATGTAATTAATTTTATATAAAAAAGAATGAAAACAAGTAATTCAATATTGGAAAGAATATCTAATGTAATTCTTGATTCCTCTCGATCTTGGCACGACTTCGCTCCTCTTTGTCATAAGAATCACAATTCACTTCGCCTCTGTGGAGAACTTAGAACCACAGGTACTACTTTTTATTATCATTTTATTTGTAGATTTTGCTATGAAAATCACTAATTATCTTATGTAGCAAAATGAATATTTTCGTAAATTTTTGTTTCATTCGTCTTAATTGATACACATGAGTTGCTTTTCATAAATTTGTTCATATTAATTTAGTGGTTTCAGAAGGCATAATTTCTCCTACCTGATATTCTTCTCCCAAATAGTCTTGCATTTTTGCCAACATATCATATAATAATATCTAAAATAATATCAAATACTAAAATATACTAATACTATTAGTATACTAAAAATGTATTTATTATAATATTGAATAATTTAAGCTAATAATATATAATAAGAAAATATTCATAACAAATAAAAAATTCTGCATTCACCAAAACTAAAAAAAACTGTTAGCACTACTAAGACTGAACATGATTAATCTAATCCCTTGAAATTAAAGACCGCAAACATTTTCAAAATTGATGGAAATAATAATAATTGTAATACAAGCTTTCTCAACAATCTCCAAACCATGTTGCATCATTCTGAAATTTTAGTTACTAGGATAGAAGCAAGTGGTAGGAAAGTTTTGTACGATATTGGAGCTGGCAACTTCTCTCTCGAGTTTACTGATGATGATGTAGTGTTTTAATTATTGCTCTAGTTCACTAACCTGTAACTAATAACATAGAGGAGGTGTAATAATGTGATCGAAGTGGTTAATATTGGAGTACCTTAGTTATCAATGTTTATATGAATCATTTTGTGGTAGCCACCAATTTAAGAATATGATCCATACATTATAAAGAATAAATAATCATAAGAATTAACAAGGTCATAGACAAATGAACATTTTTATGATCATTATTGCTGAATGTTTATGCTTTAAGTATGTCCAATTTATGAGTATATTAATAATAGTAAAAACAAATGTGGGTAAATTACAGCGAATCTTAATGATAAAATTAAAGACTTCGTTCTTTCATAATTTTGTACAAGTTTTATAACTTTACATAATTATAATAATTTAAATACAGGATTCTTGATAATATTGCTGTATAGTATAATAAAATATACTAATACCACTATTATACTAAAAATGTATTTATTATCATAATAATTTGAGTCACCAATATATAAATAACAATATAATACGATAGCCATTAATTCAAAAAGTACAATCTATAAGTTATACATTTAATTGTTCAGACATATTTGAAATTAATGGAAATAATAGTAATTATTACGCAAAACAATCTCAAAATTTGGGTAAACGTTTCCGTGCAGTTTATGAACATATTAATAATAATAGAAATTAACGTGGGCAAACTACAACAAATCTCAATAATGAAATTAAGGACTTCGTTCTTTCATAAATTTGTACAAGTTTTATAGTTTTACATATCATAATAATTTAATATAGGATTCCTGATAATGTTTCTGTATAATATAATAAAATATACTAATATTAATATTATACTAAAAAATGTATTTATTATAATATTAAATAATTTGAGTTACCAATATATATAATAAGAATATAACAACATAGCCACCAATTTAAAAAATACAATCTATAAGTTATACATGATTCTTCAATAATTAGAGTTATTGTTCATGAGTACATAATGAGTATGTATTGTTCAGACATTTTTCGGAATTGATGTAAATAACAATAATTATTACACAAAATGATCTCAAAATCCGGTTGTATCATTCTAAAATTGTAGCTACTATGGTAGAAATGAGTGGCACGAAAGTTTTGTACATTGTTAGAGCTGATAACAATATGGAGTGTTTAATCTTGGAGGACCTTAGTTAATTATCCATATATATATATATATATATATATATATATATATGTTAGTTTGATTGGTACCAATTGGTCTAAAAAATATTAAAACGGACCTTCTCAGTTCGATTATTGGTTCTTATAATGTTAAAATGAACCAATTTATACTTTAATATATACTAATTTTCTTAATTATTATTTTATCTATTACATAATATATATTATAATTTTAAATTTATTTAAAATTATAAACCTAAATTATTCTCTCTATCTACCTATTTCATGCGTCAGTGCTCACCTAACTTTTTATTATACGAGTTATGTTCCTGACTTTGTATTATATGAATTCATGTTTCTATTTACTACTGTTAATCCTTAAAGGTTTCTATTTGAAAGTAATATTATTAATCCTTGAAGTTACGTTCTAATTATATTTTTGGTAAGAATTAATAACATTCTCATTTCTTTAATTTTTTTATTATTTTGTATGAAATTTTTAATGATAAATACTAAAAATAATCACAATTCTATATTGGCATAATATCTTTAGAATTATAAACTTATTCTTAATGATAATAGATTAAGTAAATAAAATATGTAATTGTAATAACTTTCAAATTAAATTATCGGTCTAAAACATTAAGTCATATATCCGCAAACAGACCTTGTAAGTTGGCTTAAAGATTTATTTATTTTTTATAAGTCGCTAAAGATTTTAAGTTTTTCAAAACTGTCGAGATAAGATCGACTCATAAAATGACTCAATAACTAACCTAATAAACCTACGACCACCCTCCTCATCACAAAATTGGACATTGACACTCGTATGTATATGCCTACAAAACATGGGTCCTTCTAAGGCTTTTCAGGTAAAGACAATGCTTTACCACTGGTAAGGACTCACTTCAACTGAAAATTGACACACGTTCATATACGCCAGCAAACCTAATGTTGTAGTAAGGCTTACCATGTGTAGAGGGTAGTATTCACATCAAATCTTGATCATATCAGACATCTTGTATCACACAACATCTCACTTGTGTGGACCTAGAGGACCTCAATGAAAGTTGTACACTCCAACAGCTCTTATAAATAAACATGAGCTTTTAACAACTCCTGTCCCTCATTACGAGCATTCAGAGGCTCAGTATATGCTGAGAAAAACCTACCAAAACCACTAGGTAGCTTGAAAAACTTAGACGACTACGCAACGTCCATTAGGAACTTAACAAGACCTACAGGGACCCTTGAAGCTGCCTCCAAGAAGAGCACTCAAGCTCCTAAGACCTGGTACAGCCTCCATACAGCTTTTATCACAATGCCCTAAGTTAGATTATAAGAAGTCCTAGATAAGATTAACAAGTAGTTTAAAAACTTATTCAAATTAATAATCTAGCTCAACATATCTCATATTAATACCACAAGTACTGATAAAGATCTGTAAGTTTCCCTAACGCTCTATACATTACATCTTCTCCCTCAAGCAAACATTGACATGAGCATCCATGTCCAACTGAGAGCACCGTCCCCTAAAGGTATGTGTACTTTTCTATCTAAAAAAAAAAAAAGAAGGTACTTTTTTTCTCTCTCGCAGGTTCTACAAACTGTACCACGAAGAAATTCATATCAACAATTTGTTGTCATATGTGGGAATTGCTTCTTCAATCAAGTATGTGATTTAATGGGATCACACTAGTTTCTTCTCCCATAAACAACATAAAATTAACTTATGGTTCATGCGATAGTGGGGTAGCGAGAGAACTATATACAGATGATAACCTTTCTAAAGAAACTTTAAATGTTTTAGGCACATCCAAATCACCTACCACTCAAGCCATGGTTCATTAGACAGACATACTCAAACAATTTCTTGATAAAGTATAGTCCCTTAATCGAATGATGGATTTTATGGATTGTGAAAGTCTATAAAAACCATGAGTCATCCGATCTCAAAAGGTTAATCCAGATGTCTCATAAAACTCTTTCATAGCAACAGATCATCGAACCCAACAAATTGAGAGTATGATTATTGAAGATCCTCATAAAAACCATGAGTCATCCGATCTCAAAAGGTTAATCCAGATGTCTCATAAAACTCTTTCATAGCAACAGATCACCGAACCCAACAAATTGAGAGTATGATTATTGAAGATCCTCCTATAATGCCTTTCAAGCAGCGAGAAACTAATTTGGAGGCTTGTCCTAACGACAAATGCCTACAAACGAGGAGATATCCATAATTAGAACTCCCTCTATTTCTAGAGGAGTTCCCTGAGCTTCTCAATCAATGGTCGTGAGTCGATGATGAGCTCCTCACCAGACTCTCGCATACTCCGTTTAATAATAGAATCTCCTCTCGTAGGTTCAACACGCCTAAGTTTGAAGCATATATAGAATCCACAGATTCTATGGAGTATGCCCTCCAATATAAACAAAAAGAATGATGGCGAGTTACGTTCCAAAGGAGACGATAGACCAAATTATGTGTAAGATATTCACCTCTAACATGATAAGACCTGCCCTTATCTAGCTCTATAAGCTTCCACTTGGAAGTACCGACAACTTCCCTCAATTGGCTTAAATGTTCATTAACCAATTTGCTAGTAGTAAGTAGGAAGATTATGAAAGATGCTAAAGACGTATATATTATCAATAGTTTAGAAGAGGAACTAGTCACTTAGGAGCTACTTGCAGCAGCATTTCAATGTTATGAAAATTGAGATCTCTAGTAAGCCCTCACTAAGAAGGGGATTCGCACTCTTGATGAGATGGTGAGAAAGGTGAAGCAACACATCATTAATAAGGAAGACGATGGTAATCTTTAGACAAAGATTACCTGAATAAAAGCTTTGAAATAGTCTCAATCACAAGAGAAGTATATCCTCGTCCTCCAACAAGAGAGGAAACTCAGGTTTCTGTGAAGATAAAGGCAATAAGGATGTGAAGTCCTAACTACAAGTTTCATTCCCAATCTCACTTGCCAAGAATTATGTAAGTTGGCCAAAAAGACGGAACCCCAGGTCTGAGACAGAAGGAAAGATTGTGACAGAGGACAAACGACTACACGTCGCTCAAGAACAAAGTATAAAATATCCTCCAAAAGGGATGCATAAAGTAATTCCTTAACAAGAACAAAAATTTCAAAGCTAAGCCTACATAACAACGTCCACATGAAAGCTCTAAACTATCTTTTGCCATTAACGTCGTACGCGGTGGACATGACCTCCTAGGAAGCTTCAACTGCTCCAGACGCTCTTATGCAATGTTTGATTCTATTTTTCAAGAACCTACTGCACACCCCTAATATGTGGCATGAGAATTCTGAAAGGGAAAAAAAAAATTCCTTACCTTACATGTCAAAAACACATGATTTTCGCATGAAATCCTAAATATTTTAGCAAAAGCTTTTATAAATTTATTACTTGAACATTGCTTATTTAGTGTATTTTTTTTTTTTAAAGATGAAAGAATCATTGATAAAAATAGTGAAACAAGAAGATCATAAGAAAAAAATGCTGAAAAAGAGGTAAATGGTTGCTCAATTTTGTAAATTTGAAAAAACCTGTTGAATCTCTTCAAATTCTACTATCCCACCTATGGAATCTACACGATTAAATTACGTACATTCAAAGAGGCTTGACAAACTGACATACAAATAGATATATGTATTTTTTTTTTAAAAGGGATCAAAAGTGATGGAAAACATCACTTGAGGGCTGAGCCTATATAGGTGATTTTTATTTAAAATTGACCACCAACAGGTTACTTTACTTACTAGCAATAACCCAAATCGACCTTTTATCGACCATTTTCTTGTGCCTATTTTTAACATATTGACCTTTTCAACCTTATCTAAACCATAGGTTCTAATATATTATAGCCAGCAAAAACTAGTTAGGAGTCATTAAAAAAAAAAAAAAAACCCTAACCTATAGACCTTTAGTGAAGTTTCCTACCTTAGTCCCTTTAAGACAAATAATGCTTGAATTGATTTTTTTTATTCGACACTATTAATTTGTCACACTATTGTTTTGAAAAGAAAAAAAAAATAGTTATGTTTCATTGTTTCAAAAAAATAATTATAGGCTTAAACAATAATATTGATTATTTATGTGCGTGTAAAAATATTATCATGTGGTTTGGACTTCTTGTTAAGCAAAATTTAACTACACATAAAAATTAGCTTCTTGAAAGAAGAATTGACGCTTCTTTCTCTACTTTTGGAAGGCAATTAAAAAAACTATTTTAAATAGTTTTCTTTGATCAACTTAATGAATTTGGTGTTTGTGCTATTGTAATCAATAGAATATATGTAGATACCCATTTCACTAAGAAATGTTATTGTTATTTGCTTCAATCCTCACTTAATTTTTTTAGTCAATTTTGATATGACATTAATCATTTTACATATTTTTATTTTACCTATATATTTCTTAACATCATCATATTGATTTTTGGATTCTTTTCTTTATTTATTTATTTATTTTTATTTTTTATAATGTCTCAAGATCGAGAGGTATGCAAATCATCGTAAAACTAGGGCTTTAAATGACAAATCTTTTACATGTTAAACCAAAAATATAACTAGCAAATTAGAAGTCATTCAATATTTAAAAATTGAAAACAATGTTCTTAACATATTTTTATTACATATAAAACATAAATATTTTTTAAATTTACATTTTACATGTCATTAAATTAATTATATTATATTATGTAATTACAATATTTCAATTAACCGAATTTCTTCCTGACAAAAGAGAAATAATTGAATTTGTTGTTGGATGTTCTTTTGGCCAGTAATATAAAAAAAGAAAAAATGTTACATAACTTTCTTAGTCATTTATATCGTTTAGTCACTTAGATTAAAAATTGTATCATTTTATTCTATCTATTAAAATATTATTATTTTTCTATCAAGTGAATAAATACAATTAAACATGAGTCTTTAACAATGGTAAAATAACAATTAATATAAAATAAATGTCACAAAATATTGGTTTGAATATTTATTAACTGCCACTATCTTATTTTAATATTTTATTAATTTTAATTTTTACTAGCTAAAATACGTGTATTGCATGTAAATTATTTTACTTATTTTAATTTTTTTCTTTGGTTAATTTCTATAATATATTTGAAATAAATATGAAATTAATTTGAAAATAAAATAATATTTAGAATCCTTATTAGATGTTGTCACTATCATATGATTATAATTCTCATTCGATGTAATACTTATATTCTTATCATGTTTAGAGTCATTGTTTAATGTGATAATCGATCCTAAAATAAAAATTAATGTCAATAGCTTAAAATATAGAGATAATTTTGTCAAAAAAGTATTAGTTATGAATCAAACTTTTGTATATAATATAGATTAAAATTAAAATATATATTTACATAACTTTATGTTTGAAAATTGTTATTATTGATTTTTTCTTAAATAATTGTATATTAAATTTGACTTTTATTATTATTAAAGACTCATATTTTAATTGTTTCTTAATCATTTGACAAAAAAAATATTTTAATAGAAAAATTATTAAAATAATATAATTTGTTCTTAATTGACTTCTTTTTTCGTAGTTAAAATACTAAATGATATCTTTATAATCGACAAAATGATACAAATAACTTAATATAAAATATCTCTATGGCACCACACCAATTAAAAAAATAAAAAATAAATAAATAAATACAAGCTATCCAAAATTTAACTAAATGGGAGTAGCTATCATATGATTATAATTCTTATTTGATATAATACTTATTTTCTTATCATGTTTAAAGTCCTTGTTTAATGTGATAATCGATCCTAAAAAGGCATCTAATGTCATTATGTCAATAGCTTAAAATATAGAGATAATTTTATCCAAAAAATATTAGGCATGATTTAAACTTTTATATATAATATAAATTAAAATTAAAATATATGTTTAAATAACTTTCAGTTTGAATATTTTTATTATTGATTTTTTCTTAAACAATTTCATATTAAATTTGACTTTCATTTTAAACACTTATATTTTAATCGTGTCTTAATTATTTGACAAAAAAAATAAAATTTTAATAGAATAATTATTAAAATAATAAAATTTATTCTTAATTTGCTTCTTTTTCCGTATTTAAAACAGTAAATGATATCATTTATAATCGACAAAACAATACAAATAGCCTAATATAAAATATCTCTATGGCACCACACCAACTGAAAAAATAAAAAATATATATAAATACAAGCTATCAGAAATTCAACTAAATGGGAGTAGACATTCAAGGGAGTCTTTCCAAAATTCAAACCATGGCACCAGATAAATTCAATTCCTCTACGAGCAAGTTAGTCAGATTGAGTAAATAACTAAAAAGTAGTCCATGCAATGCTTACTCTCAAGCTATAACATAAACATAAATATAATTGGAGTTGTCTTCCACAATCATTATGGGAATACCATCAAACCAAAAAGCTCCCAAACAAGCAACCTTTGTATTTTTTAGTCATCAGACCTCCCCCACCCCCACCCAAAAAAAAAAAAATCTTATGCATGCAACTGCTGCTATGATAAAGCAGAGAGCTCAGTTTACTATACTATGCTAGACAACAACTCCTTACATGACATTCCCAATTTTTCCCAAGTTAAGCGCCATTTTAATAAAAGCTATACGTAAATCCAGCAACTTGAAAGCACAATTAGAGAATTAAATTTAGTAAAAACAAATAAAAGTAATTGGTCCAAAAAACCTATTCTTACTATTGCTACTATCAAATGCTGCTACTAACACAGCAGTAAGAAACTGTCCTTGTAGCAAAGAACGATTAAATGTACTCGAAAGTAAAAGCCCACATGCTGTAGATAGAAACTTAAAAAATGCTAAAGAACAAAGAAAGGAAGGATCTCTTATATAAAATTCAACATCTTTTGCTTTCCTGGAATTGTTTTATCAATTGACAGCAACCTCAGCAGACAGGTAACTTGGATGAAGTGCATCCTGACTAGATACTTTGGTGTTAGATATCTTGAGCACTTGCACTGCTTCTTCAACTTTTGCAGTCAAGGAATCTGGCGAATCCAATAAAAGTAGCAATTCTGAGTTATCCATCTCCAGCAACATCCCAGTAATTTTGGCAGCAAGATCAGGCTGCATAAGTAGATGGGTTTATATTATGATCAGTACATAAAAGTTCATTGTATTTCATCTTATAGAAAAACAAATTTGTGTAAATTAGATGTATAAATGAACTGTTAGCTTATAGTCCAATAGATTAAGGTTTTGGAAGGATTGGTAACCAACATACTCTAACAGTGTCCATCGACAAGGACAACAATGACCACAGTAGCACCAGGAAGAAGAACAATAATAAAATAATTTTTAAGGGCACGAAACACCAGTAAGCTTAACCTTCTTAGAGTGCATGTAGAATAGGCGCTTAATAGTTAACTATAAACAGTGTGTAATTATTTCAAAACTAGACAATAGAGCTTCCTCAAGTCCACGAGTTAGATGATACACATCAATAAGCTGCTAGAGTTTTACCTTGTGCTTATGTACGAGGGGATAGAGATGTTCACCAAGTATTTGTTTTTGCTGCCCAGGAGCAGCAGCAGCGAGCATGCTGCTCAGCATCTCTGATCCTTGTGACCCAACACCAACAGAATTTGAAGCAGTAGATGAGACTCCAGATCCTTTGTTCATCTCGCGTTGACGCCCATTTGGCACATATTTAGTTTGCGCATTACGCTGCATTTACAAAGGATAAAATGTTAAGACTTGTACCATGTGAATAAATAAGGCAAATAAACATGTTAATAATTTAAATATTTTTAAAAAGACCAAGGATAAGCAGGGCAAGTAAGACAGACATTTCAGTGAAATTCTAGATATCATTATATCTGCTTAATTCCTAGTTGTTGGGGTGCTTTGTTAAACAGGTGCTTCTTCAACACACATCAAACAACACGTTGAAGAAGGATACACAGAAATCAGTTTCCACCCAAAGATGAAAAGACTGCGAACCTGATGGTTGCTCGACTCTTTTGAAGCAGCAGATTGAATGGCCTGTTGCATATTTGGAGTCATTAGCCCATTCATCCTACCCCTGTTTTGTCTGTTTGGCCTTGGACTGTTTGGAACCTGTGAACACAGATTCATACAAGTAAACGCACATATATCAACACAGATTAAAGTTTATTTACTTTATGACCTTGTAGCTTGCAGCATGTGAGAGGTCATAGAAATATGGCTAGCTAAACTCTTTGTTGAGTTCATAAGCAAAGAAGGTACTTACTGGAACAGGTGATGGTTGAAAGGGAGGCCTAGTTTGAGGAGAAAAACCATTAGCCCTCCACCCTGGCCTCAAGCCTAATGGTTCGTACACTATCCCTGGCCTAGGAGGCCCTTGTGGAACAACTCCAGAAGGAGATGTGTAGTAGTAAGGAGAATATCCTCCAGGGACAACGGCACTTGAAGGTCCTGCTATTCCTGCAATACGCTGTGCATATTGAATCTGCAACTGCGCTTGTCTATCCTCCTTCCTTTGTGCAATAGCAAGATACAGTGGTTTTCGGTGAAACATAAATCCTGTAAAGTACCATGGACAAGATAAGCAACAATCTAAAGAACAAAAAGAAAAAGTTATGTACATAGGAGACCAATAAATAACATAAACATACAGATGATAATTGGCATTAGACATCCATTAAAAATTAATAAACTAAATCATTCCTACGTCCTCTTCTTTTACTGATAAATGATGCTCAATGTATGGTAATAAACTCACCATGAAAAGTCTTCACAGCTTTATGAGCCTCCTCTGGGGTAGAGAAGCAAACAAATCCAAATCCTTTGCTTATTCCTTTTTCATCTCGCATAAGTTTTGAAGAAGTAATTGTGCCGCACTGACTGAAGTGTTTTCTCAGCTCTTCATCAGTGACTTCATCATCAATATTCTTTACATACACATTTGACTCCTGTGAAGAAAGCAAAGAGATATGTAAATACAAATGATAATTATTATGAGGCCAAATCTATGAAACCAAATGGGCATGCTTCAAATTACCCTGTATTTTAAAAGCTGCACTTTGCGTTTTTCCTCATACTCATGACGCAGAATTTGCTTACGCTCTGCCATCTTTTGGGCTCTTGCTACATAAAGAACCTTGGATCCTACTCAAGTCAACAGTCAATGCAAAACAGAGTAAGAGATAGGAAACAAAATCTAGAAATTGCACCTTTGTTTGAAAATTGAGCCCAAAGCATGATATGAAGCTCACCAAGTTGTGATGCATTCATTGCTTCTAGTGCTCTTGGAGCATCATCAGGGCTATCAAAGTTCACAAAGGCAAAGCCTTTGGAGGAACCATTTTCATCCCTTGCAATAGCCAAGCTAACAATTTTTCCAAACTTGGAAAACTTTTCCTTCAAAACCTCTTCAGTGACATCAGGATCCAAATTCTTCATATACAGATTTGTATATTTAGCATCAGGGATGGACAAAATTCGATCATTCTTTCTGAGGAACTTTGCAACATATCTGAGCCATGGTAATGAACATCATAAAATGAAAACAAGAGATGGGAGAATGAGGAAATATGACAAGCACAAGCAATAATAAATATTCACTCTTATCTAAAGTGCATGAAAAATGAATAGCACGTACAGATGTTTGTCACCATTGGTGGAACCATTTAGCTTCTCAATAGCCGCATTGGCAGATTCGTCATACTCAAATTGAACAAAACCATACCCTTTACTTTTTCCATCCTCAGATAGAGCGACTTTGCAGGATAAAATATGACCAAATTTCTTAAACATGTCATGAAGTGCCAGGTTATCAATTGACTCATCCAAGTTCTGAAAAGGAAATCAGAATGATATTCAAGATTTTTCAGGACTTTTAGGTGATTATGTTTTGTAGTAGAAAAACTACTGGAGCAGTAAGATAAATACCTTTACAAATACATTTCCAACTCCACTCCTCCTAGCATCAGGGTCACGAAGCGACCACATAACCCTTATCAGTTTTCCATTCAGGGAAGTGTTATTCTTAGCTCCAATAGCTAGAATTGCTGACAAAAGAAAAATATCATTAACAATTATTAGATCAAACTTGTTAAATAAATATATTTATATTGGAAACAACGCAAAAAAAATTCTGAAAACTTATCTTGATCCACCATCATACAGGTTAAAAATCTTTGCAGTAATACCACAGAAACAAAAACTAAACATAATATTTCGTTTTCTACTACTAGACAAATAATAAGTTACAACTAAACACCAAATCAACCGAGCAAGCAACACTTCAATACCTTAATTCCTGTTCAAGATATGAATAATACCATGAATATCAACCCACCTAAGCTTAATAATTGAATGAGACATCATTAAGTCAACAAAAAACTAATAGTACTGAATTCTCATGTTCCTAGGCAATTAAAAAACAAAATCATGCATCATAGAAGTATTAATTTCCCCACTTCAATATCGGGCGATTGAAAGAAAACAAAAGGAAAGTATTTATGCTCTGCAGATAAAATATGTTTCTCTAAAAAGCATAAATCCAACTAAAAATAACAGAATATTTATTTGAAACAGAAGGCCATGTGACAGTATGACACTACATATGAGTATGGCTCTCCAAATCTTCAATGCATTTTCTCTGTCCATTCACCATCTACCAAAACAGAACTTTAAGTCTCTAAACAAGATAGCTCGAAATCAATTGCTCAATTCCAACCATAGGTACCCAATTAAACTCCCGAAAAAAAATCAAAATATTTCATTCTCATTGATTTCTCTTTACCCAAACAACAAAAACAAAAATTGAACTCCAACAAATGATCAAGATTCAATTTCCAATCTACCACCCTCATTTTCTTGGGAATAAGATAATATAAAAAATTCCGATCAAAGAGTCATACATGACACATCAAAACGAAAAACTCATTAAATCCAATCAATTAGGCACAATGACAACAATACCATCTTGTGGGTTGAGGAAGTTGACGTAGCCATAGCAGAGAGACCGACCAGTAGAGGAGTCTCTACAGACACGTACGGACGTGAGGCTCTTGAACTCTGAGAAAGATTCGAAGAGGTGAGCATCGTTGACCTCCGGGTGAAGGTCTCCGACGTAGAGAGAAGCAGGCGCAGCGGCGACCGTCGACGGAGATACCGCCATTGATAACCCCCAAATACGAAAATGTTCAAAAGATCGAGAAAATGGAAAATGAAAGCTTAAACGGAAAAATTCTTGGCAGTGAAATAGCACAAATGGCAATGCTGGTCCAATTTGATATTGTTATTTATTATACACTTAGTCAGCTTAACCGTTTCTGTTCGGTTATTGATTATACAGTAAATTCACAAAAAACAAACACACAAGGAACAGAGAAGGGTTTTTGATAGTTGGATTGATATGGAGATTTCTTGAATGTGTTTGGTTTAAGAGAAATGAGAAAGAAAAGAAAGGAAAATTCTTTTATTTGGAATAGAGCTAGAGGACTGTGATGTTGGAGGGAGAGAGAAGAAAGAGAAGTGTTGGGATTTTGCATGGACAAAAGAAGTTAAGGCCGTTCACAAAGAAGGCCCAAATAGTCTCACGCGGAGAATTAGTGCGTTAGGTACACCTCCATTACTTGCAATGTTTTACTTCTGGAGCTTCTTTTGTAACCAGGTCATTATCCCATAAAAAAATTTAAGAATGCAAAATTTTTTTTTTTTTTTTGGGTGTAATTTCTTCATTCTGAAAAGAAAAAGAAAAAAAACTGTGTGTAATTTAAGCTTTCCTTTTCGGATTTCTAGGAATAAAAAACTTGTCATAAGTTCTTAACTTGTTATAACGTAATTTTCGAATTCAGAACATAAATAGCATATATGGTACATAATTTAATTAATTTTAAAACAATATATTAATATTATATAATATTTATAATCTATATATAAATTAACATATTATTTTAAGATTAATTTATTTATATACAATCTATATGCTAAATTGGGGCTTAAAATTTCTTTGCTTAAAGATAAATAATAGTTTACTTCTTTAAGTTTTTAGTTCTAAGAACAAATTTTGTTTAAAATCTTCTAATATATCGAGAGTAATATTAATATTACATAAATTTATATTTATATTAATTATGGTATAAAATGTAGCTAAATTTTTTAAAAAATGAATAATTTTTTTTAAAAAATTTTAAAGTTAATTGGCCACAAATCACACCATAATTAATCTAAGTGCAAATATTGATATAAATTTATGTATTTTTAATATTTTTCTATACATCAAAGTAAAATTAAATTATTTGGAGAAAAATAAGGAAATTTTTATTCTTTATCAACTAGTACAAATTATTAAAACATATTGAAAAATTATCAAAATAATACTTTTAAAATTTATAATAATAAAACTAGCACCTTAATAATATTGAATGTTCAATATTAAACAGATTTAAATTATTGTAATTCAATTTCAATTAAATGAGTGTTAAAAAAATGACATATTAGTCATTTTTTTTAATTATAAAAATATAAGTTTAAATACAAAAATGTTAATTTTATTATTATAAGTTTTAAAGGGTATTATTTTTATTGTTTTTTTAAACTTGGGCTATTTTTATCTAGAAATTAAACGAAGTCTGATCTTTCTTTTCTTTTTTGGTGGGGAACAATTAACAATGAATTCTACCTCATTTCGATAAAATATATTTGCATTATTTACAAATTACTATAACAATCTACAAAGAAAACTCCAAATTACCATAAACAAATTTTCTTCGCACCACAAGGATTCTAATTGTTTGCGAACGGTGCGTTTAGAACGGCTACACTATTGAGAATTGGTTGGCGCGTAGACGTAGACAAACACGTGTGCAAATATAAAAGCCAAAAAAGAGAGTAGTGTGACTGTGTGATAGTGAGAAAGAGGCGGGTAATCTAGTAGGGCCCATAAGACTGACTGCTTCAATGGACGCAGGAAAAAGCTATTCAGTTTTGCACTTTGTAAATATTTACAGTCACAGTAATTTTATGGCGCTTTTCTGAGCCACACAAGACTCAACAAAACAATGCTGTTAACCAATAATATTATCCGTCTTCTAATCCTCACCTATATTTTCCCAATTTCTTCGTTGTTTATCATTTTTAATTTTTAGTAAAAATATTTTTTTTTATATAACCTGAAAATCATTTAATTTTATAATAAACAAAATGGGAGTGATAAATCGTTAATTTATTTGATAATGTCATTATAATTTGGGATCTTTGAAAGATACTACTTGCAAGAAACCATTTGAGACAAAGACGATTTTTCAAGACACTACACTACCTACATAAAATAATGGATTAGCTACACTAGAAATTTCCATTAGATCATGCTTAATTCATTTGTTCATGTTAGCTTTTCTTTTTAATTCAAATCGATTAAATTATATAATTAATTCTAAATTTTAATTAAATTTATACATATATTTCTAAACTTTTAAAACGAACAATTTAATATTCAAAATTTTAAAATTTTACATATAAGTCCTTAAATTTTTAAATTATATGATTTAATTCTTAAACTTTTAAAATTTAACACACATGTTCTAAAATTTTGATTTACAAATATGTATTTTTGTAGTCAAATTAGATATGTGTAAATTTTTAAAAATTTAAGACTAAATTATAAAATTTAAAAAGTTTAGGAATACATGTGTGAAATTTTAAAAATTTGAAGACTACATTGTACGATAAAGATTTATGAACCTATGTAAAAAAATTTAAAAATTTGAGAACTAAATTATATGATTTAAAAATTTTAAAAATTATGTGTGAATTTGGTCCAAATTTAAGCCATTCAAATTATATTATATTGAATGGGAAAAAAATTAATTTACTCAATATGGTAGGTGGTTCACCATATAAGATTCACTTTAACAACTAACTATGGCTCAACAGTATATAAAAGGTTTAAAGTTGGAGTTTTAATTATAGATACCTATATTCTATTTATTTTATATCAATAATTGTACAAGAAAATTTTCATGGGAACTAAGAAGTTAACTAGATAGAAATATATATATATATATATATATATATATATATATATATATATATATATATATATATATGAAGCAAATTAAAGTAGTAATTCTCAAGTGTTAATAAGTCGCATATTCAAAACACAAATTAAATTAAATGAAATTACTTGTTTTAACAGCAACGTCTAAACCACATTACTCCAGTTTTTTTTTTTTAATTTGATGTGCCCTTGATGGATCTTTTGGCTCAATGGACAGCAAACCTCCATTTTCTCACCGGGGTTTCTTTTCTCATTATAAATTTACAAACATTCCTGAATTAACCAAACATTTTACAATCTGAAAAATCTGAAACAATCAAGGATGTTACAAAGCTGATATGATAATGGGGACAACAACTTTCTATATACCAATCCCAATTCAAGCAATAACTAAAGTTGACTCACTCTAACTACCAAATGGTTACAGTTTGATGTTACAATCTTCTTCAAGGTACAGGTATAATGTTGAAGATAGAAGATCCTCCTCTTTACATCAAGAAACCCCAAAAACTTCATGTATCAAAAAAAATAAGTTAAGCCCCCTTCCCCCGAACACATCACTGGTTAGAAGCGCAAAGCACTATTGATATGACACTGATCCAAGCACTTAGTCTACAATCCCAAATAATACAAGATGCCCCTGCCAACTGCTATAAATATGAATCGGCCAAGCCAATACACTAATGAGTGAACAAAATTCGAAACCTGATGTTTTAAATTACAAAAAATCACAGCTCCGTGAACAGAAATATGTGCATTAGGAGTGCCGCAATGCCTGTTTGTAGCATCTTCAATAGCATGTCTTTTGACGAGGTGCTAGCATTTAGCTGTCCTGCTTTGATGTATTCATCCTTGCCAGAAGTTACCGATACATTTACAGACGAAGAACCTGGTCATGGAATGTAGAAATTCAAATACCATCGACAAGGATGCTGCGTAAATAAAAAAATTGGTTCAATTTCCATTCTTAAATGAAACTTACAATCATAGTTAGCCCATCCAATCCGTTGATGAGCTAAATCATACACAAATATCTTATCTTTTAGAACAAGATCTGCAAATGGAGAAATCAGAAATATTATAAATCTTAAAGTTTCAAAGGAGAAAAACAATAGAAGTGAAGCTAAGATGGAAGGAGAGGTGGGAATTGTACTGTACCCTCTCCGTCTTTGAAGAGAAGGGTAGCCTTATCATCGGGCCAATTTTTAGTTTCACTTTTAGCATTGATGCAAAAAAGAATATACATGAAACATAAGAAAAGTGACTCATTGATTATGCATACATAATAAGTTACATTTTCATATTCAATATGGAGAATAGTTGACACAAGCAAATAGCCCACATAATAAGTTTCTGGATGAAGACATACTTGACATGAATTCACAACGAAGCTACTCTCTTTTTGCAAAACAATAAAAGAAAACAAATCCTAATGCTCAATTGAAAGACCCAGCAGCTTTGAAATCCACAGACCTAAGCAGAAGTTGGGCAGATCCCTGTCTTTTTTATTAATGCCTATATACTTTGAGGCATGTGAAATAATGTAAGTTCTTACTTCATGAATTTGAGCTATGGTACAAAGCATATGGACAAACAAAACTGTTTATTGAAGAAACAACATTTAAAAACTAACTTCAATGCTCTTGAAAATGAATGAACATGTAAAGTGGAACACACAAATGATCTTGGACACCACTCCACTAAATCAGCACTGACCGAGAACGAAGAACAACACTATATGGATAAAATAACAATTAAAGGAATGGCAGAAGAGAATTAACAAGAATAAACTTGGTCAGAAAGCTAAAATGAGTTAGTGGCCGCACTTCAATCACAATGAGACAAGGGGCTTTTATTTTCAGCCTAAAATAAAATGTTTATTAACTGTTTATGGTAATCACTTTTGTTTCAGAAGTGTTTGTGGCCACCTATTACCAAGAAGGCGTTCATGTTAGCTATACTATAATATTGGGATTTCAATTAGCTGTCCTAAGACCCAAAAAATCCATAAATAATAAAGCATGACTAGACGCTGCATGCTACACAAGCAACATTGATTGGATGGGAAGGGAATCAGAGCAAATTGAATCCTCCAGCTGAGCAGAAACTCAGCCTATATTTGTCTATTAGAAAATTGAAATATCTCACCTCCTAATATTGTTACTCCTCCCTGACTTCTCTGAAAACCTAAGCACCACATTGTAACACCTCCCTGTAACAATGAAGAGATCCAATATGCCTCACTAAATCAAAGTATTCACAATTATCATGCTAAAACTTCAATGGAAATGCAAGAATTTAAGGACAGGCCAGTGGGTCAACTTACAGGGAAACCACTGCGTACAAGGTACTCTTCTGGCTTTAACAAGATAGATGCACCACCCTCAAAATTAAAACTTACCAGTGGAAATATGCCATTGACACTGGAAGAAAAAAAAAATTGAAATCTGATTCAGATTTCAAATAAATAAGGAATCATAAAATATCCTCCCCATGACTTTCACCCAGCCCTTTTTTTGTGAATTAGAGTTCAGAGAAGTATAGCATAATAGAAGAGACCTGCCAGAGACTACATAACATTGGTTTCCTTTTGAAATGGTGGGAGTCGCAGCTTGTGAAACAGCTGCAGTGACCTATAACATCCAATAACAAAACTGATAAAAATTTCAGATTTTGTCCCACTTTATTCAATATCTAAATTAAAAGAAATAATTGTTCTAAGAATACAGAAAATGGGCAGATCCGGTTGAAACAACTTACAACAAGCTCTAAAAAAATAGATTTTCCAAAATTTAAAATTTTGTTTATAGACCAAGCAGTAAGCTATTAAGGTTTGTGAGGTTTGAGAGGATTGTATCCATGTCAAAATAAACTATTATTGGATATTCCATAAAAGGCGACTTTATTAGAAAACAGCAAAGTTCAATCAATACCTTATTTGAAACACTCAAATAAGCGAGGATCAACCCATATTCAGTGTTCCCACACTCTATTTGCAATTGAAACTTAAAAGCATTGATTGAAGATAAATAATGGAAATAAATTTCACTAATCACTGCCCATCTGGAAGTCCGGAAAAGCCTAATGTAAAATCATAAACTTCTTTTCAGTCAAGAAAAATAAATAACTAACAGCATTGACAATAGGATCATAGGCATCCCGAACAAGGTATGCCAGAGTCGTTCCAGAATCAATAATGGTTCCCTGACTATTTGAAGTAGCAAATGCAGCAGGATCAATCGGCAAGGGTTGCCCATTCACAGCAATGCTCTGCAGATTTACATTATAGTGGGGCCTGAAATGAAAAATTAGAGATTAGTTAATTCAAGGCTAAAACTCAACTTCGTATGAGAAGGGTAAATGTTTGATACAAACTAAACTGTCCGAAACAGGAATACTAAAAAAATATTAAGAAAATAGGTATAATTTAAAGGTGCTGTCACTTCTCAGACACTTATAGAAGGAAAGGCTAATACACAATAGTTGAAGATAAACAAGTCTAAGAAGGAAGTAAAAGGTTTATAGCAAAATAAGACACATGTTAGATGAATATATGCAAATTAACTAGGAGTTTCACACTTCATAGGTGCATATCACAAATTCCCACTGCATTCAAGCAAACTATTTCTGTTATACATAAGAATTTTCTAAAGTATTTTGATAGCAAAAAGATGGATGCATACTGTGAAGGGACAAGCGGAGTATAGACAATTCCTGGCTTCAAAATCTCACCAAGAACCAGGATACCCCCTCCAGTGCCATCTCCCTTCAAACAATGAGAGAACACTTTAGGAGTTATCCCTTGAGAAGATAATTGTGATATAACGGAGAGATCCCCTTGGCCAAACCCAAATATCCCATCAAGTGCTTTATCTGTCTTCGTCAAGTCTCCAGACTGATGGGTACTGCACCTGATTTCCAATATATCATCCAACAAAATAAGCTTCAACCACAACTGTAAAAATGAAAATAATTATTTTAACAAAGTTTAATAATCTGGAACTAATGTAAGAATGTGAGCAATTAGAGGAGATGGATATGAGCACTTTCCCAATTGCAACACTTTGAGATATAATGAAGGTCTCAATGTCTTCCGTGGTTTGACATTTCACCATAACCAAACAAGTTGCGTTGATTTATTTATTGTTTTCGAGCAAAATTTTCCATAAAAGACAGGATAAGCCACCAACCTATTCATTCACAATGTAATTGAAAATACTAACATGTATTATTGAATGCGAAAACTGAGCAACTTGTATATATACTTGCACTTCTTTGCCATCTTTTTAACCTACCCTTTTCGTGCTGTAAATATGACCAGCACAAATGTAGGCACACAAAACAAAATATATGCTTAAGAACTAACAGCTCACCCGAAAACAATGGCTGCTGAAGAGTTGATCATAGATTGCCCCACAATCATGTCAACATACATTGCATCTGACACATAATGACCTGACGTCCCACTTCCATCTTCATATTGGAACGAGTAACTGCATTGATTACTTTCAGTAGAGCACTGAGTTGCTGAAATTTGACTTGAGGAAGTGCAAATTGAGTCTGAACAAGGAATTGGCCTTGCTGTTGATGAGCTGGCAGCATCAAAAAAATTAAGCTGAATCTGTCGACCACAGAAAATCAGTGTAAATCACTTAACAAGCTTGCCATAATGGGATAGATGTTACACTAGAAAATGAGGCAGAATTTTACTCCGAGTCCACTAGACTGAGGGCAATCAATGCAAGAATTACAGGTAACCCACAAGATATCACTCCCAGTATCAATCTGCACGTTGAATTCTCTTGGAGGGGAACCCAATTTCACTTTTGTAAAATAAAGCCTAAGCAAAAGCAAGAATCCAAGAATCAAAGAACAGTGCCATAAATCGATGTAAATTACTGAATACGCCAGGAAATATAGAACTGAATAAACAAGAAAACGATACATACATAATGGTTTCATCGATCCTGATTGAACCCGACCAACCAGTAAGCCAACAAAAAACCCACATTAGTCAACATCTTGTGATATATTAAATAACCACAAAATCCAACTCAAGTGCAATTTGCAAATACATGAAATTTAAACATACCCAAGAACCCATCATTTCAAGCTACCCAGACACGTAATGGCTAAAAACAAAAGCAGACAACTCAATAGTGTCAGGAAACCAATGGGGAATAACCCTTAAAGGCATTCCTTATTTCTCTACGTTACTCTATATTTTCACCCTCTTCCCCTGGTTTATTTTATCCAGTTCAAATGAGACACATAGAGCTTCGAAGGAGACACATTGAAATTTCTAAAATATGGGAGACAAAGTCATTAATGCAAGCACATTATACGCTTCATAAAAAGAAGAGAACAAAGAAAACCCAGAACACAAAATTACCCCACAAGGTAAGGATCGGAGGAGCCTTGAACACGGAAGTCGACAACGGCACCAGGCACAGTTTGCAAGATACGGGTATGCCTGAGTTGATCCCTAGCTTTAAGCGAGTCAAGAGGAACTCGATGCGTCGGTGGCAAAGTCCTCTCCAGAGGAAGAATAGTAACGGGAAATCCACAGTAAACAACCGATATAGAGACAAAGACAACAGCGACTGATGCCAAGATCGGGGCAAAGACGGCTTGCATTCGCATTTTTGCTCGGTTGGTGAGTTTGAGAATTTTAGTCGGGAAGAAGACCGAGGAGTCGCGCTTTATACTATAAAAAAAAAAAGAACAAAGAGCACTTCAGTGGAGGAGAAAGACTGTCAGAGAAACAGAGAGGATAAATTAATTTAAGGTTGGTTTGATATTAAATTTGATTCTTATTTTTAAAATTTTTTTTTTTTGAATAATTTTTATTTTTAATTTTTACAATCATTATTAAAATATAATATAATTCATAAATTCAAAAAAAAATTAATCAAATTTTTAATTTTTAATTTTAACTAAATATTTTTTTAGATAGTAAATTTAGTCTTTTAATTTTTATTTATATAAATATTTGAAGAAAATGATTTCGTAAAAGTTTCTAAAATTTTTCTTTATTTTTTAAATTTAGTCTTTTAATTTAGCGCAACTGAAATCATGTATGGTGGGTGGTTAACGCATGCTCCACACTTTGGAAAAGAAAATGTAGAGTGTAACAATATCATGAGTTACAACATAAATGATTGATTTTTTTTATTTTTTTATCTTTTAAAAAGGCTTTATGTATTAAATATGCGGAGACAATAACGACTTTTAAACTTCACCTAAAATATGGTCAATATTGAAATTCATGATAAAGACTTTATTGTTGGTTATTGACTTTTGCATATTACCCTTTTATGTGGTGTCTAATTAATGCGTTTTAGGCAGACACTCGTATCTTAAAGATGACTGCATGGAAGAGGGTATGCAGCAAAATTGTAGAATTAATTTTGATGAAATAATGTCCTTATGATCTGTAGATCAACCAATGAGTAGAACATATGCACAGATTTGGAAATTTCCTACTCTTATATAATATAAAGGGCTAAAGTGTTTTTTTCTTTTAAAGAAAGGGACTTAAATGTACGTTCTAATTATAAAAATAAATTGGGATTATAAGAGAGTTTAATCCAATTAATATTAAAATAATATTTTTATTTTTAAAAACTTTATAACAATATTTTTGTTAATGTTAGACCAATTTTTTAGCAACATGTTTTTTAAAACTCTATAGCAATATTTTTCATCAAATATGATATATTTAATTTATAATAATAATAATAATCGTAATGTGAATTATTCAAAGTATTAATGTATTTAATTTGAACTTTAGTCTCTAAATGAATGTAGAAAGATTACGTCAGTACCAGTAATTTTCATTACTTTAATACGCCATAATGTTTTATTTTTCTCATAATTTGTATAATCACTTATGATTTTTTTCCTCATTTTATCTTATTCAGAAATTAAAAATATATATTTTTAAATTTTGTTTCATTAATAATTTTATAAATTTTATTTTAATATTATTATTTATTTTGATTACATTGTTTAAACAAATATTGTAATAATAATATTATTTTCGTTGTATAATTTCTATTAGAATTCACATTATTATTACGTTTTCATTCTGCGAACCAAACATAAACTTAGTGTTATGTGCTATGAAAATGACAATTTTCTAACTACATGTTTATTACACAATACATAATACTAAAGTCTCTATTGTATAATTTTAGTACAGTTATATTTTTGGCTGTTAAATAAGACTATATTATACATCATAAAGTAAGACGATTATGTATAAATTTTGTACTAATAGTAGGTATAAGTCTAAATTATATTGAACACTCATCCTGTTTGAATTTTTAATTATAAAATTTTGTATATTCACATTTTCTATCATCTCAAATTAAAAATAATATTTTTATTTTATTTTTAAAATATAATAAATTAAATATTTATTTAAATAAACTTTTATCATAAAAAATACATAAACTAAATTACATATTATTTTAAATATAAATTATTTTATTAAAAATAACTAAACAAATCTCAAACATGAAGCATTTGTGCATAGGTAGAAGATTAAAGATTAAAGTCCCACGTAATTTTATCTACTAACAAAAATCAGACTTATAGTTATAATTTATTATTATATATATTTATTTACGCTTTATTTACTGTTTTAAACAACTTTATCCTCAAATTTTAACTTTAATTACAAAATTATCATCATCCTTATTTATATTATTTATTTAACAATAATAATTACGATATTGTCATAAGAGTCTTATTTATAATTTATTTTTTTTACAAGAAATTTTACATGACCTAAATTACATAATTATATCCTTAAATTATTTTTTTATAATTAAGTAGTTATTTTATTTATTAAACAAATTAACAAAATATAAAAGTAATATATAATACGTCATAATCATGTATTTTACTAGTATAACTAATATTACAAATCTATGCTCTATTTGATTGTCTGTTAAATACTAAAGAATAGGGTTACAATTTCCAAAATTTTCGATTGTTTGGTACTACGTTTTAAACTTATAACTACATAAAAAAATTTAGCCCTAATTCTCATTATTATTATTATTATTAAATGATCAATTACAACACAAGAATAGTAACCAAAACATTTACAAGCATTACGCAATCACAAAATGTATTTTGCAAATGCCTATCACCACCTCTGCTCGCTTGACTGAGATTTCTAAACTGCTACATTTCACAAATTCATTATTAGCTTGCTATTATATTTGACCAACCGTCTATTCCCATATCCAACATGAATGTTATTTACCGAATTTTTTCTATAATTCAATCGATCATTCAATTATATGGTATAAAATATAACAGTACGTATGTCACAAGTGCTAAAAACTTCTACGCATCTTAAAATACTACTCACACAATCACGGTAAAAATGAAAATTCAATAAAAATCTCAAAATTAAATGTTACATAAAATTATATTTTCAAAATTTTATAAAAGAGTGCGACACTATATGTAACACCCACAAAATTCTGACAATTTTACTACATATTACAAGCATTAATTACTATTTTAAACCCATTTGAAGCCTAAGGGACATTACTCCAAACTTTGTCAACCTATAAATTCTTGCTTAATAGGTTATCTAGAATTGCAACGAAAACTATAGTTAGAATAAAATTTGAATAAGTAAGCCGAGCACACACAAATACAACAAAAATAAAGAAAAAGCAAAATCACTCAAATTAACTATAGATGTTATTATGCTAAAAATGCACGCTTTCAAAATACACAAAATCAAACGAAAAAATTTCTCCCAAAAAATTCAATTTAGTCTAAAGCTAATAGAAAACAGACATATAAGAAGCCATAAAATCGCTTGTCAATAATCAAATATATATGCAAAGTAAGCGCAAATATTTGACCCATAAGAAACTAGAGGTTCATTCTCAAGAACTAATACATCATATTAAAAGTACAAACTCTTGCATCTTTCCGATTACCTACTAGGGAGGAGATGCCTTTCACAAACAATTACGCATAACATAAACAGAAATGTCACTCAATAGGTTGCAAAATATTACCAATGCTCCAATAAAAAGGGCTTAAAATACAAAGAAGACCTTAGACTAAGAAGTTAAATCACATTCATAAATTCTTATCACATGCATGCCATATCAAAATGCTATAGGGGATATTTTCAAAATAATTGCATGTTGTTGAAATACACACGAATACAAACACACAAAATTTATCACCTGTGAAGTTACAAGTTAACATGTATGCACTTTCAGATCACAACAATACATCACTAACACGACAAATGTCATACAATATCGTAATTTGTTGCAAATTAAGAGATATCAGTTTACTTTACTTAAATATGTTGTAAAATTTTACAATATTAGATGATCTAAGCACCACTAATATTATCCTATAATTTTCAAGAATAAAAAAATTAATTTATAATCTTAACTATATACATGAATACAAGCACATAAAATTTATCACATGTGAAGTTACATGTTAACATGTAAGCACTTTCAATACATCACTAACACAATAAATATCATACAATATTGTAATTTGTTGCAAACCTAGAGAGATCAGTTTACTTACCTTAAATACACTACAAAATTTTACAATATCAGATGTTATAGGCACCACTAATATTATTCTATAATTTTCAATGTAAGTCTTATAAGTTCCTTTAAGTCTTTGTTAGCATTTTTGCGTGCGAAACACAGAGTCTATTTATTTTACTTCTTATTTTTGCCTACCTCTTTGTACGATATTTTGCTTGTAATCAGTATCGCACACACTCATATAGATTTCTTACATTTTATATGTTTGCATATTGAACACACCACAAGGTGGTTGAGAGCATGTAGTATGAACATTTAAGTTGTTTTTACTTACATTTGATTTTTTTTTTTTTTTTAACTTTTGGCGAGTGTTTGTAAATTTTCAAAATGTGATTTGTTGGACCTTGTTGATACTTCACTAGGGGCTCGTTGGGGTAGTTAACGAGGCCTCTCAAAGGTGCACAGTGAAGTACCTGCGAAGGGTCTATAAGGTTACTAGAAGTTAAAAAATCAACTATAAATACTCTTCTCTATTAAATACACATTTTTACATACCTTCTCTCATACTTCTTTCTATATATTTTATGACCTAATTTTTTTGTGTTGCATAAAATTTAATTTTGCAAAAAATATTTTCTTATACTCTCGAAAAATGTTTTATATTTTTCATATTATTACTATGTTGAGTATGTTTTTGTATTAGTGATTTGAATGAATAATTTCACTTGAAAATTTTTGTGAAATATTTGAAAAAGGAATTTTCGTATACTCAATAAATAGAGTATATTTATGTATTGAGATATAAGGTGGTAGTATTAGTTAAATTATTTTACCAAAAAGAGTTGTTGTAATAATAATATATCGTGTGTGTTTCTATATTGTTATTATGAGGTTGAATTTTTATTAAAAATCATATTTAGGTGAATTTAATATTGTTTAGTATTCACTTTAATATGATCATAGGTATTAGTACTATACTACGTGCTGGTGTGGCTTTGAAGGTGAACCGGATCCAATAAGAATTAAAGTAATTGTGGTGACAGTTGATAATAGCAGCCTAGACAGTTAGAACATGTGGTCCTTGACTATTAGTGTCTTACCTTATCAAGTATGTATTAACTATTTATTGCTTTTAGTGAATTTGACTGCTGAGTAGCTGCCTTAAATAACTCTTAGATGTTACCACTTAGGATTAAAGCCTAAGTGAGTTTATCACGCTGTGTTCGATTGTTGTATTGCATGAGTTAATACTCCTCGATATATGTGCCAATATATTAAGACTATATAGTAATTGAAAAATATTTACTACTTTATTTTATTTCTACTATCTACCTTATTATTATTTATGATTATCTGATGCATCCTATCTGTTTCCGTTGTGTTTGCTACCCATATGAAAAGAGCGAGTCTTTAGATTTTTGTATCACTTAAACTTGATTTTTCATCAAGTTAAGATTCTTTCATTCAAGAATAAGAAAATTAATTTATAGCCTTAACTCTATTCATTCATAAATTTTTGTTTTCATAAATTACAGTATCTTTGTTAACTAATATATGTTCTAAATACTCATTTACAACTATAGAAAAATATCCCATTAGAGTTTAAAACCGTACGCCAATATGAGTACAACATAATAAAAGATTTAGTTTGGTAAAACGAACTAAAGCCGTTTTTTTACTAGTGACATATAGATATATTAGTACAAAAGTTTTCAAACCCAAAGCATTAATAACTCATGTTCAAAACGTATTTTGAATACAATTCACGAAATATGTACGCAATTTTTCTAATCAAATGTCCCTCTTTTTAAAAACATCTCAAATAATCTACAAAAATCGTTTAGCTTCGAAAGTTTTAGAGATGACCAATAACATATATTTAAATCTTGTCTTAAAATTTCATATTAAAATAATTAGTTTAAGGCATTCAAAACTATTTTTAATTCAATTTTAAGATTGAAAATATGTAGAATTTTAAGATTTTAAATTCAATTTCAAAAAGCCACGAAAATTAGAAAACAAAACCTTTTTCGGTGATTGAAAATTCAATAGACTTGAAAATATGTATATTTTCATTAAAAAAAATTTCAAGTTCTAAATTAAATAAAAAGTATTTCGAAATCATATAAATGTACCTTGAACTCAAATTTTTAGGTGCTGGCTTTTTATATTATCACTTTTTTTCCCTAAATTTTAATACATAAATTTGTCACAAGAAAATCCCCAAAAATTATATTATACAAAATTTTATTATATTAAAATTAGGATTTTTAATTCCCTTTTAAAATACTAAATAAAATCATAAAAACTAATCAAAAGCGTGGACATTAGGACTAGATTCATACCTTAGAGTCAAGGCCCATAATTTATAAGAAAATATAGAGTTAGCCTTATTTTTAAAATTTATTTTAAAAACTAACGAAAAGGACCATGTAATAAGTATGTAATATTCTTCTCAAGGGTATACAAGAGAAAAAATAAGTTTCTTGAACTCTAAATATTTTCCAACAATTTTAGGCCCTTATAAAACCACCCACAATACCCTTACTTTATAGCAATACTTATTAAGATCTTTCTTCCTAAACTTCAGCCCTAGCAATGGAACATCTCTGTGATAATTGATACCTATAAACACGATAATTGCTTGAAGTTGAGAGATAAAGTGAGAGAAAGCGATAAAAAATATTCGGTTTGTGAGATAATTGATGGGAGAAAGGGGGTGAACACAAGAGATAGAAGAGATAAGTTCTGTAATTTATTCACTTTTATTTTTTATTTTATTAGTTAGGGTTATCAATTTTTGTTTGTTTGTTTGTTAACATTAGGGTAAAAAGATATAAAGGTCATTTAGTTATCACACACTATAATCATCCATAAATCTCCTTTACTATTAACGGAATTAACTAAAGTTGTTAGTTCTTAGAACTATTTTGGAGTAATGAAAATAATAAGACTTGTAATGCTTAAGAAAATAATTTCAAGACTCAAGTGCATTTTTAGGTATAATTTTAGGACAAATTTCATATTTTTCTTTTTCTAATAGTATAAAAGTGTCCCAAAAAAATTTAAAATAGTATTTATCAACATTCCAAAAATAACTTTTTTTAACTTAGTAAAAAATAAAAAATTTCTAAGGGAATTTATATATCTAGAGTATTTTAATACTTTATCTAATAATTTATCGTTAAAAAGTTTGCTTTGGGAATAGTCTTTATTATTCTGGCAATATGCCTATCCTCTTCAAAAAAAAATTTAAAAAGATAAAAACTTTTCAACATATAAACATATAAAATGTTCCATTTTTTTTAAAATGACAATTTTTAAAACATTCTAAAAATAATAAATTGTAAAAGATTTCTATGAAACTTATTGCTATAAAAGGAGGTATTCTAAAAGTTCCTTAGATTATGTCATTTATATTATTTATTTCTTTATATTAAAAACAGTGTTATTTAATCTCTTAGTTTTATAATAATAGTCAATTAAGAAAAAAATTATACTATTTTAATAATTTTTTTTATTAAAATATTATTATTTTTCATCAAGTAATTAAAATGCGATTAAAATATAAGTTTTTAATAAGGATAAAAGTAAAATTTAATATGAAATTATCTAAAAATAAAATAAAATAAACAATAATAATATTCAAACAAAAAGTTATTTAAATATATATTTTAATTTTTAATAAAATTAAAAAAATGAATAAAACATTAAAAATAATACAATGGAAATTAAAAAATATTCAAAATAAATATTTTGTGAATTTTTTTCATATTAATTGTGACTTTATCATTGTTAAATACTCATATTTTAATCGCGTTTAATCCCTTGAAAAAAAAAATATTATATTAGAAAAACCATTAAAATAATAGAATTTGTCATTAATTGACAATTTTTATAAAGTTGAGGACTAAATAATACCGTTTATAATTAAAAGGACTAAACGATACAAATAACTCAATTTAAGGGATTTCTGTGGCATTTTTCTCTACTATATATATTTTTCTATGTGTCATTTGTCCTATTGAACGAATTTGTCCTCAAATTTTTTCTTTAATTATAAAATTATCATTATCATTAAATTTATTTATTTAAATAATGATAACTTTATCTTATTATAAAGGTAAGATTATAAGAATTTTATTTATGATTTTTTTTTTTTTACAATAAGTCCTAAATATGCTTAAATATATATTCATTTTTTTGAAAAGTGATTGTACATGTTCTATACTTATTATAAAAATAACATTTAAGTCTTATACTTATTTTTTGTGATAGTTTAATTCTATTGTTAATAAAAAGTGATCGCATAAGATTAAATGACTATCTTTTAAGTTTCTATTTATTTTTTTCCCTATTTTTATTTTTTCTTCAAATATTTATTTTACAATTTGTTACAATTAAAACAATCTCTATCTAATACAATTAAAAAAAATTGAGTTTGTTCTTGTTTAGTTACTTTTTAATAACAATATAACTAAATTGTTATAAAAAATAAATATAAATTTTAAGTGTCATTTTTATAATAAGCATAAGATCCTAGTTATATTTTTCTCATATTTTTTAACATAATTATACTACTTTTAATTAAAAAAAAAATTAGACAAAATTACTCAAATTTAATTACAAATATTGTCATTATTATTAATTTTACTTCTTTCATGGAGAAAAAATTTATATCTTATCTTATTATTATATACATTTGCCTATGATTTGTAATTTTGGACAATTTTGTCCTCAAAGTTTTCCTTGAATTATAAAATTGTCATTATTATTAATTTTTTGCTACAAATTAATTTTATTTATTTAACGATAATGATTATATTATTTTATTATAAAGATAAGATCATAAGAATTTTATTTATGTTAATTTTTTTTTTACAAGAAGTCCTAAATAATCTAAATACATATTTATTTTTTAAAAATAATTAATGTTACTATTCCTAATTTAAGAAAACATTGGAAAAAATTATTCAAATTTAATTACAAACATTTTCATTTTTGTTAATTTTACTTATAATTTCATGAAAAGAGATTATTATAAGTATCTTTTAATATCACAAAATATTTCAAAAAATTAAAACATATAAATAAATATAACACATGCTACGTTTGTGCATTTTACCAGTATTTACATAACTTTCGAAAAACAAAAGATCTATCTAAACAGCAAAAATTTAACGATTGATAGGAACAAAATTTGAATTTATTACCTATATGGAGATCACTTTTAGCTTTTTCCCACATGAATTTGTGAAATTCAAGATAAAGTCTCTCCAAGTCCCTCTTGTTGAACACGATTCAGTTCAAACTACAGAAAAGCAATAACAAGAAGGAACTAACAGATTTAGGTAGTAGAAAATGATCTGATCCTTTACATTAATCCTTGAATTGTCTTATATACAAGAGGTAGTTACAAACTAACTAACAAGAACTTAATCAGCTAGCACGTGGACACACAACAACCAATTCACAACTGCCTAACCATCTATCTTATACCAGATGAGTTATACAGTTTATAGTATAAACGAGTACCAGATTTCTAACATCTTAAAAACTGCAAATGCCGGATGTCAATGGCAGGGTCCACTAGAGAATTTATAATGTGTTGGGATCAATTTTTGCAGGTTTTCGGACATAACTTGGTTGTTCATTTTGGCCGCCTTAAGTTTGGTCTCAGGTGGGAAAAACAACTCGATCGTTTCCTTTAAAAGAAGGATGTTTATATGTCTATAGGCACTGCAAGCGAGTGTTATGAAAGCCCTATAGGAAATTTTTTTCATCCATTATTTTAACATATATTTTCTACAGTATTATTAAATTTGTATACCTTGCTCCCTACACATGTATTTTATACACACTTAAATACAGTTAAAAAAACGAAGCGACAATACCAATCAGAGTACTCCTTTATCTTTTATCATCTGATCCAGTAGCAGTTCACACTTTTTATCCAATTAAATTTGTTTTTGCTGATAGATGAAGTAGTCCTCGCTTGTGATACACGGTTCGAAGTTTCTTGTATTTTTGCACAAAAGCTCCGATATCAATCTCCCGAGTAAGAAGTTGGGCATGCTGATTTGTAGATTCCTCCTCAGTTTTGTTCATTGCTTCTGCAAATAAAGAAAAAAAAGGTACCTCATGTTTCTTAGAACTGTCAGGTTGTAACTTTATAATAGTTAACACAGCGGCCTGACATTGTTTTTGGTTATGCTACTTAGAACACTTTATTTTTGGTGAAGTATGTGTGTGTCCAAGTGACATTAAATGGTACTCAAATACTAGATCCTCTACTGATAAGTGATGGGATACATGTTCTTTCACAAATTTTGAGACAAATATTTGAGAGTATATAACAATGGTAACGTATAGTTTCAAATTATAATTTATAACATGATTACTGCTTGAAAGTTTAGCCATATACCAACCTTGAAGTCTATGGACAATGGAAGGGGTAGAATATGATTTCAAAATTTCTTCCTTTCGCCTCTCGAGCTCATTTAGCCTTTCCTGAGCAGTAGCCAATTCAGTTGTCCTAATAATTCTGCACTGTGATCGCAAAACAAAATAACAAAAATCAATAGGTAACACAATTTGATACAATTAAGAAAGAGTATAAATTAACCTGGTTCCTTAGTTCCACGAAGCAAGGTTCCTTTTCCAAGTTTTCCCCTGCTCAGTTTCAACAATAATTATTAATTGTATCCCCTTAATACTATTTAACCATATGAGAAAGGCATTACTGAAAATTTATAACTCTGAATCAAATGTGAATAAATAATTAAATAAAAACTCACTTGCAAGTTGCAGAGTTTCCCTATGTAGCTCATCTCTAAGCTGTTACGACACAGGTAATGACCAGAAAAAAGAAAGTCAAGTAAATCACAACCCAAGATTTGAAAGCAATTATTTTAAAATATAACATCCCATACAAAAAGCGATAGGAACAAAAACTTATAATCATCTTAAGTGTTTCCTACCCAAGTGGTTACTTTTTCTAGTGTAATGTGTGCCATTGTATTAAATATAATTGTAAATTTTTTAATACGTATTCAAGTATTGAACACACCAATTTTTTTAATTTTGTGTGAATTTCCACCAAATTAAGATTTGGAGCCCCATAATAGAATATTTGTTTATGCATAATTGAATTAATTCTAAAATAACATGTTAGCTAGTACACAGAGTATACATATTTTTTAATGTACACTCTGTAAATTATATACGCGTACGTATGTATGTTATATATACACATTATGTACAATAGGCATACTATTTTAGGATCAATTTAATCACGTACATACTAGAATGTCCGAGTACCTATACTCATATCCATATCATATCGTTTGGACATAATACTTCACAAAAAATGAGAGTCCAAGTAACATAGGTGTGCCCTCACTTGCTCACTTCTAACCCAGGCATGCCATGTACACTTCATGCAGCTTTGTAATTGATTTTTTTTTTTTTTTCTATTTTTTTAAAACGAAAAACAGAAGAAACCGTGTATGTTAGCTATGCAATTGATTGTCACCTAACAGCTGTAAGAAATGGCCAGCTATGACCATATCCTTTTTCTAGATTAATAATTCCTTCCACTAATATAATTCACTATTCAGTAGTGCATTTGTGCCTCTGGACTTGAACTCAAAATAAGATGCACTTGAAGTAAATGATACATGTAATAAAAAGAAATAAACATTTAAAAAGTTAGTTATAATGAGAAAGCAAAACTTGCAACTTACGTTGTTTTGAATTTTGAATTGATCAAGTGAGAACAAAAATTCGTTGTATGTGTCCTTATGAGACAAAAGCCTCCGCAATTCATCAACACTGAACAGGTTCATACACAAACAAGGGGATGAGAAATATTGGTTATTACCATGCATATAGTTCATAAACTGCAGAAGATCCAAAAATAAAATGTCAAAACAACGGACAACAAATTTTTGTGAATATGGCATTCATTTCCAACATACTAATTCTTTACGAATCCACCTAGATGAATAAGATCATTTTGACACTACGCTTTGGAAAATGTTACTAAAAAAAACAAAAACCAAAAGAAATGTACACTACTGATTAACATTAATTTGATGACAGCAAAGTAAATTCAATAATACAACCGTAATGTTTTCACATTGCCATAACTAACCTATACCTATACACAATAGACTTTAAGAATAGAAGAGACACTCTATCAATATTCCATAAATCATATACACTCTTCTGCCAACTGCAGACCGAGATTCTAGATTTGTACTGTAAATAGCATAAAGGTCAACAAAAAAATTTATGTAGCATGCATCAATAAACGCATTTCCTAATTAAGTTCATTACACCCAACAATAGATGCTATATATTAGATACTAAATATAAAAGTTTTTTCAAGTTAAACATTCATACTAATATCATATATCCAATTAAAATAAAAGAATTAGGAAGCCAATAAATACAAAACAAGCTTCAGAAATAAACGTTGACATTTTGAGACACTAAAATGACGGTCAAAAATTATATCAGAAAACTTTGACTGCAAAAAAAGAAATATATCTTATCACTCAAATAGTAAAGTGAAGTATTGAGGATGAGAAGTCTCACTTTTTGTCCTTAAGGACAGCGATTATGCCTGCTGCTTCAGAAGGTGAAACATGTGAGGGAGACTCTGGCCTTTCACTAGACCTTTGAAAACTATAGGCACTAGAAGAAGTGCTGCTGGGGGTTGCAGGACGAGACGAGCTTGGGGAGAAAACAACAGATGGAGGATACCACGTTTGTGAAGTACCCTGTTGATTAGGCCAATAGCGCTGATCCTGTGATCCCCTACACATAGACATGGTAGGGCTTTCAGTACACAGCAGAGAAATTGTAATTTGCAAAGGATAGCTTATAACATCTAAGAATGCAATTGGAAGCATGAAATTAACATCAGTACATAAATTTGGTTAAAGTTGGATCAGTTAAAGCACTAGAGTAGAGAGAGGATACACGTAAAAACAAAACTCTTGATGTCAAACATTAAAGAAAAACTGTTTTGTTTCTTTGTTTCTTTTCTTTTTTTTTCAATTTTTTCTAATATATCTTCAAGACTTCAACAATAGAGACTCTGGCCTGGAAGTCAAGTGCTCCAATGATGATATCATCATCTGAAAATTTAGGTAAGAAAACCTATTGCTAAAACCCTTTCTACCCCTTTTTGAAGGTTGATACAATCAAAAATCGATGAGAAACGAGAAAAAAATTGTTAAAATTGTGATGAGAGACCTGATCACAAATACCCGAAAACGAAACTCATTATGATAGTTGAAGATGATACTACTATTGTTAGGTATTTTTTTTTTTACCTTTGCATTCTAAGCTGAGAAACTTTCAAATTTTCAAAAACTCAAGAAATATTTCAGAGGATGTGCTCCTTTCAATCTGGTTGAATATGAAGATGCTATTGGGGAATTAACCAACCTTTGTCAGCTTGGTACTGTCAGGATATATCAAGAAAAGTTTGAGAATTTTGCTAACATAACACATGATCTCCATGAAACCTTTTTCGTAAGTTGTTTCGTTAGTGACTTTCAGGATGAAATTAGAGTTGGAGTTCAAATGTTCTAACTAACTGCAATGACACTAGCAATTTATTGGCACGATTGCAAGAGGAAACAACAGAGGCTCTATCCTGGAAGTCAAGTGCTCAAATGATGATATCATCATCAGAAAATTTAGGTAAAAATCCTATTGATACAACCCTTTTTCCCCCTTTTCGAAGGTTGACACAATCAAAAAATCAATGAGAAATGAGAAAAGAATTTGTTGCATTTGTGATGAGCGACATGATCACAAATACACGAAAACGAAACTCATTATGATAGTTGAAGATTATTAAGTTATATTACTTGTTCTCTTCATTTTTCATAAAGTATTTCTAAGTGACATGACATAAGTATGAGTGTCGGTACTCGAACTCCCTATTTTGGTGGAAATTTTATAGAAATTAAGAAAAATGGATGTTTGCAACACCTGAATACGTATAATTTTTTTTTTACCGACTTTCAATGTATTAAAAGAGTCTATATAATATAAGAAAGAAGAAGGAAAAAAAGAAGATTATAAATTAAAATAATAAAACAACGAAGTTGAGATTTTTGTTCATGCTCCAACTCTATCTGACTCAAACTCTACAATGTGATTGGTGGGATCTATTAAAAAGAAACCAATAATTCAATATTGATCCTCATCATTTTGTAAGCACACACAACTTTCAAGACCTAAATATTGTCAACAATACATGTTGTATAGTACAACTCCGACATTACAAGTCTCTGCAGCCGATGGTTGAAAAGTAGTTAGTATGGATTGTGCATGGCACTACCTTCCGGACTAATATGAGAGTTCTTCCTTTAGAAGGATGTGATATGGTGTTAGGATTTCAATGGTTATCAATGGGACTTTTCACAACTTCATACAGAGTTCATCCTCAATGGGAGGTGACATGTTCAGCGCAGTCTTCAACAGAAAATGCAAAACCCAATTAAGGAAGTTGATGCAAAATCCAGAGGAATTAAGACAAAATAAAACAATGATTCAAGTATTCAAAGAGAACCTAGAAATAGCAATTTCTTTCTTTTCAGCCTTGATAACAAACCTTAAGTAAATAGCAATTGACTCCTTGAGTCAATCTATGATTATGCTATGATTTAGATAATTGTTTGTCAACTTATTCTGAGGCAAATATCATTTTAATGGTTAGCGAGTAAATTAGGGTTAGTGGGAATTAATTAGGGGAGATATATAAAGAGCATTTGTTTTCTAGTTGTAATCAGAAGAATTTGGTATTTTTTTTTAATAAGATTTCATAGAGGGTTTCCCAGATGTGGGATTATTTCTTCATTTTTTTTGTACTCCGTCCAAATTATTACCAATTCAACAACCTAAGTACAAGGAGTAAAACTGAAACCACTAATTCAAAACCTTCAGAATACGACCAATCCCAGTTGCATAAATTACCTATAACTAAAAGACAACCAAGCAGAATATTGAATGGAAAATCCAATGACCCAAATGTAATCTTAATCGAAATGAAACTGGGATTTTTTCTTTGATTACCAAGAATCAAGAAAACTATATTCAGAGCCGACAAGAAATCTTTCAAACGACCAGCTAATAACTCAAATTAGAGAATGAGCAACCGAGTCTGAGAGAGATCTTACATATTACAGAAGAGTGAGACGTACTGATGCGAATTAGATCTGCGGCAGATGATCGTTAGACCGTCGGCGTTGGTTTGGGAAATGGAGAGGATGAATTGGGGCTAAACTGGGTCTTTTTTACTCGGTTATTTGTTAAAAACGATAAAGTCTAGTATACAACATTATATATTACATGTGGTAAAATAAATAAATTTTTACATTAATTTTTATAAAAAAAATTAATATTAAATATATAAATTACATTAACAATTTAAATTTATAAAAATATATATTATATTATATACAAAAATTTTTCATTAAAAATGAAAAAATCTTGTATATAATTATTGTATATGCTATGTAGTAAAGCAGAGAAATGGCCATTAATTTTTATAAAAAAGAATTAATATTAGATAAATTGATAACATTAAAGATCTAAATTTATAGGGAATATACAATATGTTATATACAAGAATTTTTCATTAAAAATGAGAAAGTCTTGTACATAACTGTTATATGTATCATGTGGTAAAATAAATAAATCTCGACCATCTACAACATGTTATATACAAAAATTTTTCTTTAAAAATGAGAAAATCTTGTACATAATTGTTGTATATATATCATGTGGTAAAGAAAATGAATCTCGACCATCAATTTTTATTTAATTAATTAATATTATATACGTGACAATATCAATGACCCATATTTATAGGGGGCATAAAACATATTATATACAAAAATTTCTTGTTAAAAAGATAAAATCTTGTATATAATCGTTGTATATGTCACATAATGAAACGGATAAATATCGACCATCAATTTTTATAAAAAAAAATTAATATTAAATATATACATAATATTAACGACTCAAATTTATATGAGATATACAATATATTATATATAATAACTTTTCTTTAAAAATAAAAAATTCTTATATATAACCATCGTAAAATAGTTTACAGTATCATTTGAGCATATTTTTTTATTAAAAAGAGATTTTTAACAAGTTTTGAACTGTTATAATATGTCATTTTTATAATCTATATAAGGTTGATTAAAGAGAAATAAAAAATTAATATAATTAAAAAAAAAAAAATATATATATATATATATATATATATATTCTGTGATTAAAAAAGAAAAAATTATTGGTGCATAAATAATTAAAATGTTTAATAAATTTTATTTTTAATCTTTTAATAAAAAATATATACATTTATTTTCTTCTATTATTAATAAATTATATATATTAAATAATACGTTAATTATTAATTAATTTTTAAGTAAGTTAACGTACTATAACTTAAATTATGACAATACTTTTGTTTAGTAAATTATGGTAACCTTAGCTTAGCATGTAATAAAATTAATTACTAAAAATAGAGGCCAATAGGCAAATTTTGCATTTTGATAAATATAGCAGGACGATTCATTTTGTACAGTTGATTTTACGAATAATTCATTTAGCAGTTGATATATTTGTTATGCATAGATTTGAAACTCGTGCAGGATGTTAAAGTAATTTAACATTTTTTATATAATTTAAAATGTTATTTTTATTCACTAAACTTGTTTTTTTTTTTTATTACTACTACTTGTAAATAATCTCTATATGTTAGGGGATGCCATTTATTTTCAAAAATTGACTAACAAATCAACAGGAGTCCGAGTCCAAACGAGCTTAGATGCTTTTTATTTGAGGTTGGTTGGCTTAAATAAGTCTAAAATATTTCAAAATTAATCTTGTCGGTTAGATTGTAGGTCCAAAAAAAATAAAAACTATTAAAATCGAGCCAACCTACACTTTGCTATATATATATATATATATATATATAAAAATATTTTTAATCATATTATATAAATATATAATATATGTTATAAAAATAAATAAAAGGTAATATTGATTAATATTATGCAATTATAAATTTACTATATATGTCTATACAAGTATGTCCTAATTTCTAAACTAAACTTCTAACCCTAATGGTTTGAAACTTTGAGTGTCTGTTTCACTCTTCACATTTCACCCCTCAGTCCCATCCTCCACTAGTCATCGTCGCCTCTAGCCGTCGATTCCAACAGTTTACCAGTCATTGTCGTCTTTATCATGAAATGCAAGTCTCGCCATCGAGCTTCATCTCCAACTTAGTATGTCACTCCAACAGTTTATCAGTACTAGTCATCGTTGTATAATTCTGAAAAGAGTTTAATTTATGAGAATGTGATCCTCTTTAGATAGTGGAGAGTTTATTTTAAGTAGGGACAAAGACCTTGATTTTTTGTGCAAATTGTTTGTAGGGTGACTAAAAAATATGTTTGTAATGGTAAAATAATACTCTTGTATTTTCTATTATATTATTGATTATGGTAATAATTTTCAAATAAAATTATAGGTTTAAAACTGCCAAGCCAACTTCCTTTAGATCGACTTCGTGGACTAACTTGAAGGTTAATTTTTAGGAGTTATAGGTCGGTTGAGGTTTTGAATTTTTTCAAACCACCAAGATAAAATTGATTTATAAAATGACTTAAAAATCAACTTATCAAATCTATGCCTGCCCATATGTGTCCCATTCTCACATTTAATATTCACTGTTGGACTAAAAAAAAAAAAATCCAATCTATCTTATCTCATTATCTCTCTAAAAATAATTGATAGAATTTTTTTAAATTTGTTAGTATTTATATCTATGGATGAAAATATTTTGACATTTTTTTTTATATATTTTTATCAATTTTTTTTTGTAAAATATTGATATTGATATGCTATTTAGAATATATATCCACAATATTTAATATTTTTATGAAAATATCGAATAATGATAATTTTTTTTTTGATATTTTCATAAGTTATATTGTAATTTCTCAAAATTTTGTTGAAAATTTTGGTGATATTGAAAATATTAATATAGATATTTCGCAAAATATCAATTTAAATTTTTTTATTTTATCAAATTAAAAATACATAATTTATTATTTATATTATGTATAATTTAATATTTTTGTAAAAGCAATCAATTTTAATTTTCTCCAAATTTTTAACTATTACTTTAATAGTAATTATATAATTATAGCTTCATTAAATTGTTCTACATTTGTACATATTTAGTTACATGAATTTTTTTCAATTATATTTTTGTACTCTCTCATGCTGTTTTGTATCTTGATCTATGTAAGTCTTATTTTAAAATAATGTTATATTATTATTGTTCATCCTTTTATTTAATTTCATATAATTTATATAAACATCGTGAATTTAAAAAATTATTTTATCCTCACAAAAAAATATTTTTAATCATAAAATAATAAAAATATATGTATATTTGAGCCACAATATAATATTTAAATAAAAAAATATATCTTATTAGTCTATATTATTTGTTTTAATAGTTTAAAAAATATATATATAAATAGATATAATTTTTGCATAAATTTTTTTAAAATATTTATTGATATCGATAATATCTTTAATGTTTCTATAAAATTGAAATCTTGACCAAATTTTTTCTTTCTAAGAAATAGTTGGATTTTATAATTGATTAGATGATAAATTGAGCGTGAGAATTATCAAAAGTTAAATAAAGAGTAATATCATACATCTCAACTTATGTATCTCAAATGAAGATTTCAAATTACATCAACATCTTTAACATTAAGATTGTATTTGGTTGGATTGAATTCAGATAAAAAGGGAAAAAATTTTCAAGATTCATTTATTTAGTTGGGGCTCAATTAAATAAAAATTTAAATAAAGAGTAATATCATACATCTCAACTTATGTATCTCAAATGAAGATTTCGAATTACATCAACATCTCTAACATTGAGATTGTGTTTGGTTGGATTGAATTCAGATAAAAAGGGAAAAAATTTTCAGAATTCATTTATTTAGTTGGGGCTCAATTAAATAAAAATGTAATGATAATTCCTGAACTTGCCGAAAAACTCATTCCGCAACCCATTCTTTGTAATAATTCCAACTCTTCCTTACATACCAAAGGCTAAACTAATATTACTTTCATTTTTTTCACTTTATTTTAATTATATTAAATAATTTAAAATATAATGTTAATTCTCAAAAATGATTATATATATATATATATTGGCTAAATGTCTTTAATTAGTAAGTTTATCAAAAACAAATTCTTGCTTTAAATTTTTTAAGATTAATTAATATTTTTAAGTAATAATTATTTAAAATAATAATAATTTTTAATAATATATTTTATCTAATTGAGGAAATAATAATGAAATGATATTATTTTTAATCAAACACTAGAATATTAATTCATTGTTTGATTTTAATGATTGAACCAAACACTGTAATAATAATAATATTTTATTTACATTCAATTTTATTACAATTACCATTCTTATTACTTTTATATTCTGATAACCAAAAGTAACATAAATCCAATAACTTTCACTAATCCCACGACAAATGATAGTGCTTCGGTCTCTTCTAATAAATAAGCATTTAATAATTTACAAAATGTACTTATTGTGAGAGAGAGAAATACTAAAAATATGTAAATTTATACTTATATTAATTAAATTGTGATACGTAATAAAATTATTTTAAAAAAGAGAGTAGTGATAAATTTTTTAGATAATTTTATCATATGTTAAAATATAATTGATGTAGGTATAAAAATAAATATAAATTTTATAATCAATAATATTCATGTTATATCAAGTTAGGCCATATCATCTTGGAACCCTGCCTTTGCATTGTAGGTAATAAATTGCAATGGTACACCTCAGCTTTTCCATTTCTCTCTAGTATATCATTAATTCTAAAATCTTTGTTCTCTCCCAAGTCTCATAAACCTTGTTACTCCGTGTTCCCTTCCACCCTATTTATCCCTTTATCTCTCTCATATTATCTTATATTATGTATAAAAATGTTAAGCCAATTTATGTGTTTAGCGTGTTTTTGCCACCTCGATCTTACAAGTTTCTAACATAATTAGAAAAAACAACACCCTATAGTATCATATTCACTTTAATGGTTAAGTCAATTTTTCACATGAGTGAACTAATAAGAGAGGATTAATTTTTTTGAGTGTTTGCTTATGCATAAGCTTCTACCTCTCTTATGCGTTACCTTTTGAAGGAGATGTGAGCCTATTTAAAACTTAAGGCCCAGAGCCATGATTTATTTCATAGAAGAGCTGCGGCTAAGTTGAAAAGTTAAAATTTTAATATAAATAAAATAAATGGTTAATAATTGACTGCGTGTGAGTACCAAAGTTGTGTTAATTTGAGTTTAGTAATGGCAAGTAAGTATGTGCGTGAGCATGTGAGTATATAAATATTTATAGAGCTAAGGGTGCTGTGGCCCACTCCACTTCACCTTTAGCTGTACGCTTGGTAAAAGTCGATAGTATTTTAGTAAAAAACTTATATACATTAAATAGTATTGAAATTAATTTAATAATTTTAATATTAAATAATTAATATAAATAATATAAAATATTTAAAATATTAATGACTTTTTATAAACTTGAGTTATTAATATATATTTTATAATAAATTTAGGAGTCTTACCATAAATTGCTTGTTTTGAATTTAAATTTGTTTGATTTTGTGCTAACTAATTCATTGATTTTTTAAAGATAGCATAGACTAATCAAATAAATCTAGCATACTTGATAATTTTTGCATTCCATGAAAATTATCAAAAATAATACCCTTAAAATTTATAATAATAAGACTAACACCCTAATACTATTAAACGTTCAATTTGAATATGTAATATTGAACGTTCAATATTGAACGGATCTAAATTGCTGTCGTTCAATTTCAATTGAATAGTTGTTCAAAGAAAAATGATATATCAATCATTTTTTTAATTGTAAAAATTTAAGTTTAAATAGATACTATTTTTATTATTACAAATTTTAAAATGCGTTATTTTTATTGTTTTTTCTATTATCTTTTTGTATATATAGTACTCTTCTAATATAATTTTTAACTTTCTTTCAATCCTTTTGAATTCACTACCATGCAATATATTTAATAAAAAAAGTTTAATACAAATTAAAGAATAATATGTTCTTACTATAAAATGTATAAAAGTAATTTGCCTAAATTTTAGAAAAAATTAGTGATTAATAACTTTTAATATGATATTAGAATTAGAGGTATCATATATGGTGCACAGAGTTATCATTTATGGGAGAGTGATAAAATGTATAAAAGTAATGTTGATATTTTTTTAATAGCTTAAATTTTTGAATGAGTTGATAACTAATAATTTTTAATAGTCGTCAATGTGGATCGTAAAACTATGCTGCATAGTTTTTTTTTTTTTAAATCTCGAGAAGGGTAAAGCTTTTTTTGACAAGTATTCAGTTGTTATATATGCTCACTTTTTAATATTTTATAAATTTATGAAGTGTTTGAATACTCACGTGGGTGCGTGAAGCAAGTGAAAATTAAGTATAAGTTTAAATTAAACAAAGAAGTTTACAAGGATTTTGTCGGCTCAATTCATTGATAAAAGGTAAACAATTTCATAGAAGCAATTACAGAGAAATGAATTCAACAACTAACTGCTCTATGCTAGAAACTCGTTAGGCAAATCGCAAGGCACTCAACCAATGAGCGTGCACAATGAATGAATAATGGCCTCCTAAGCCTAATCATCAATAAAGAAAAAACTGGAATAAAGTGGTAAATAATAAAATTTAGGACTTATTAAAAACTCTTTATCCCCCAAAGTTGTAATCACAACTCATGCATCACACTCACACATGCTTATATCATATCATATGGGTATAAATACTTTACCAAAATATAGTTGTAAAGTAGATGGTAAAGATAGGTTCTTCTTTCAAATTAAACAAAATGGAGATTAGTGTTAAAATACAAAGCGAAGAAAATATATAAATATGAAATAGTTAAAAAAATGAATGTAGAAATTAAAATAATAGATAATTAAAATAGGTTAAGAAGAAAACTAAAAATTCAAATAAAGACATTCTAATTCTTATTCATTATAATACTGAAGAATTATATTGATATTTATAGAAATAATAAACTAAAATCCTAATCCTGATAAAATTCTAAACAAGACTTCTAAACTAATAAGAAAATATTAAAATAATTATCATAATATCCTAATCATAATAATTTCCAACGCTAATAAGGAAACTAACTATTAGTCTAATATTTTAAGTCTTCCTCTCAAGTTGAACATAATCTATGTTCAGATTGAACAATTACGACATACATAAATAGAAATAAGCAAAAAATCAAAATAGATCTGTCATACTTGATGTTAAATCTCAAAGGTATTTTAGTGCTGGTGGGATCTAGAATTGGTGATGGCGGTGCACACCGATGGGCCTGTTGAACTTTCTAGAAAACAATTGTGGTCGGTTGATCTTTCAAGAAAACAATGACTACGAGATCGTGAGGTTGAAATTGATACCAACAGTTGTGAGGCCGTGAGGTTGATGTGAATGACGGCGACGACAACGGTGGACGATGGTGGTGGCAGTTTATTGAATGATGAAACTGAAGAAAAAGATAAAGTCTTTTTCGGATCTCTAATCATAGGAAAACTAATCAGCAACCTTTAAAAGAAATCGAATTGAAGATAAAGAGTACTAAAAATCGAATGAAGTAGAGAAACTGAAGCAGACCGTGATGAGAGTGGGGTTAATGGAGACGACGTTGGCACTGATGGAGATGACAACAGCGTGCTGATGGAGACGAAGAAAAAAGTCAAAGTCTCTTTTTGAACCTTCACACTAATACAATGTTAAAATATAAAGTGGAAGAAAATATGGATATAAAATAGTTAAAAGAATGAATGTGGAAGCTAAAATAATAGTTAATCAAAGTAAGTTGAGAATATAACAAAAAAGTCAAATAATGACATTCTAATTCTCATTCATTATAATACTAAAGAACTATATTAATATTTATAGGAATAATAAACCAAAATCCTAATCTTGATAAGACTCTAAACAAGACTCCTAAATTAATAGAAAAATATTAAAATAATTATCCTAATATCCTAATCATAATAATGTTTGATGCTAATAAGAAAACTAATTACTAATCTAATATTTCAACTATTTGGAAAATGAAAAGCAATTCTCCGATTTGGAAAAATTGGAGATTAATAAGAAGATGAAAAGCAGATTTTTAAGGCTAATATGATCATTCTTCATTTCCGTATCTTAACAACTAGAATGGATGCTATTTTGGGGAGGAGGGCTACTTCGAGTATTCCAATTTTTATGTGATTGTTTTAATGTGTATTTTATATTTATCCTGCTTATTTTAGTGTATTTTAAAATATGCAGGTATATTTTATTGTAATTTTGTTGATATGATTTTCAAATACTTTCCTTTTACATTTTATGTTTCTGGAAATTATTCACTTTTTTATTTCATCGAGTTAAGTATTAAAATGAGTCATAATATGGAGCCAATGTGAAACGTTCATGTATATTCTCTCATAGATTTGGATTTCTTACTGTATGCTAATCTTGGCTGGAATTTTAGGATTGTGTTGTATTTCTTAAAATGAGCGTGTTCTAAGATTGTATTTCGGATCCATATTTAATGAAAATTTATGTTTATTATATATATATATATATAAAAAAAACAGAATGGATGCTATTCTTAGAGCTGCAATTTCACAAACAAATGACTTTCTTACCACATAATAAAATATTTCTACTAATTTTTATGTTATAAAAATATTGATAGAAGTATAGGAAATAATCATTTATGCCTAAATTAAATATTAGTTATTTAACTTTTTCCAAAATTAAAAACCTGAATGAGGTCAATATTGGCAACTAGAAACCTTCACATCATTGCAAATCTGAAGACCACAAAGTAAAAAATGGAAGTAATACCCGAGAGATAAACAAGCTTAGAATTTCTTCAAGTTATGCATACTATTAATCTTCATATTTTTTGTGAATATATGTCCAAGTTAAATGACCTAGACATGTACGTGGGTATTCAACCACTTTAATTTAAAGCAAATTTAAAAATTAAATAATTAAAAAAAATGACTGCACCCTAATAAATATTCAAATATTTAAGACTTTTGATGTCTAAAAATATTTTGTGTAATATAGACCCGAGACCAAGCACTTCGAATATAAGTAAGGAAGTAGTAAGGGAACATATCACATACATCCTAAAGGTTTGTTTAAATATTAAATTTATCATAAACTTTGAATTTTGTGTCAACTACATCCCTAAAGTTATGGTTAAATTTATCATTTCAATCTTTGGCATCAACGTCTTGAACATATTTCTGATTTGTCTATGAAATTTTTAGTGAATTCAAATTCTAGTATAAATCATGATTTTAACAAATTTTGTGATATTTGCCCATTTGCGAAACAAATGAGGCTTCTTTTTGGTTCTAGCTCTACTTATGATAAGTAAGCATTTGATTTGATATATATTGATATTTGGGGTGCTTTTCGATTACCATCTTTTACTAGAGCATTTTTTTTTCTTACCATTGTTGATGATTTTACACTTTACACATGAATTTTCTTAATGAGACACAAATCTAAAACATAAAACTTGATAAATTTTTTTTTTTTTGCCTTTGTTAACACACAATTTAGTAACCAAGTCAAAAGAATTCGAGTTGACAATGGAAAATAATTTTCTTCTATGATCAAATTTTTCCATTCTCATGGTGTCCAATTTGATCATAGTTGTGTTTCAACACCTCAATAGGATGGAGTTGTAGAATGCAAGCATCGAGACATCCTTAAAAAGGCTAGAGCTTTGTGTTTTCAAGCAAATTAGCCACTTAAATTATGGGGTGAGAGTGTTCAAGTTTTAGTTTGACTCATCAACCAAATGCCTACACCTCTTCTTTCTAAAAAGACACCGTTTGAAGTGCCATATAAAAGGTCCTCCACTTATGCCCACCTCAAAGTTTTTGGTTGTCTATGCTTTGCTATAAGCATCCAAGATATTCATAAATTTGACAAGCATGCTAAATATTGCATTTTTGTCGGTTTTTCTTCAAGTCAGAAGGCCTTTAAGATTTATAACTTAAAAACAAAACCAATAGGGATGTAATTATCCATGAATTTATTTTTCCCTACCCTTCTACTGTTGCTAAAGCTTAAATTTCAGTCTTACCACTACCTGATCACACTCAATACACATCACCCTTTTCTCGTAAATAAGCTCCCTTAACCTTACCTACCTCAACTCCAACCACCACAGATTCAATCACTACTCCATCTAGCCCTTTACCTACTCAAATGGAGTCATCTCAACCTATTCTTAGACGATCTAAGTGAGTGAGACAACCCTATTTTTGGCTTTGTGATATCTAGTGTTCCTAGACCACTATTTTGCTAACCTGTCAATAATCTTCTTTGGTGTTAAAATCAGATAAATGCAAAGGTACTCAATATCCCTTGATCAATTATATTTCATATGAACATATTTCACATTTTCATAAAGCATTTATAGCTTCAGTTTAAAAAATGCTTAAACCTACCACTTATTCACAAGTTCAACATGATCCAAATGGAAAGAAGCTATGAATGTTGGATTAAAGCACTCGAAGATAACAAAACCTGGAGTTATGCCATCTTACTATTAGAGTAAATTAATATATTTTTATAGGGTTATTTTAGTAATATCTTCATTATAAAGTTATTTTTGTAATTTCCTTTTATCTCTCTATTTTGCCTATAAAAGGCTTGCTTGTAATATGTTAAGAGCACAATTTGGTTCAATAAAAACCCTAGCCTTCTCTTCCTCTCCTTCTTCTTCTTCCTCTTCCTTTCTTCTTTTCTTGATTCTTCTTTCTTAGTGTTAGTATAAATTAATTATCATGGTATCAAAGCTTGGATTATTGAAGGTACTATAAATTCAGACACAGTTTGTTCCTTACATCAAATAGGTATTTTTCTTCTGATTCTAATAATTTTTTGGATATTTGTTCGAACTGCAATATTGTCTGTTTTGGAAATCTTGAAGTTGTGTTTTGTTTTTCTCAATGGCTGCTAGTATTAAGGATGATTCGCAACCACATGCCATGTTTGCCTCTTCTACGATAGGTCAGTCCCTCTCTAGTTCCTCAGGTATGTCATCCTTAACTTGGGTTTTAGACTCTGGAGCTTCCCACCATACGTCTCCTGAGTCAAAATTTTTTGTTTCTTTATGTCCTACATCATCTATGCCTGTCATGACTGCTGATGGTACTCCTGCCATTAGCAAGTGTTGGTTCTGTTGTCAATTCTCATTTGTCTCTTCATAATGTTTACTGTATTTCTAAGCTTTCACTAAACCTTGCATCTATTAGTCAATTGTGTGATTCTGGTTGTCTAGTGTCTTTTTCTTCTACTTCTTGTCATGTGCAGGATCTACAATCTCAGAAGCTGATTGGGACAGGTCATAGGCAGGGGAGATTTTATGTTTTGGACGAGCTGAGATTACCAATATTTGCAGCTCCTAGTGTTGATTTTCCTCTTTTCGATTGTGTCCTTCATCTTCTAGTTTTTATTTATGGCATTCACGTCTTGGTCATGTTTCAACTTCCCATTTACGATTTTTAGCTTCTAATGGAACCTTAAGAAATTTGCAAGCTCATGATATTTCTGATTGTAGTGGTTGTAAACTTGCAAAATTTTATGCATTACCTTTTAATAGAAGTACTTCTTATTTTGTTGCACCTTTTGAATTAGTTCATTTTGATGTGTGGGGACCTTCTCCTGTTGTTTTCAAATGAGGGTCTTGCTATTATGTCTCTTTTATTGATGATCACACTCGTTTTTGTTGGGTATATCTTATGAAACATCGTTCTAATTTCTTTGATATTTATAATAACTTTAAAGCCCTAGTAAGAACTCAATATTCTGCTGTAATTAAGTGTTTTAGATGTGATCTAGGTGGTGAATATACTTCCAATAAATTTTGTGATTTACTTGCTTTAGATGGAACTACTCACCAAACTTATTGTACTGACACTCCTGAGCAAAATAGTGTCACTGAAAGGAAATATAGGCACATTGTTCAAACTACTCGTTCTCTTTTGTTGTCATCTTTTGTTCCTAGTGAGTTTTGAGGAGAAGCAGTTCTTACTGCGGTCAACTTAATCAATAAGATTCCATCATCCATCACTTCAGGTTTGTCTCTTTTTGAAAAACTATATGGACATCCTCTTGACTATTCTTCATTGAGAGTGTAAGGTTTATTTTGTATTGACAATTTTCGTGGACAAAATGTTTGATTGTAATCTAGAATAGGAATTCACCGATTAATCAGACGATACATGGTGATGGAGTCATCAAGCTTGAAACGCTCATATGACAGGTATAATATTATATCATGCATACATCTTCACACAATTAAGCACGACACTTAGTATGGATCGTAACGAAAAATGTAATTGTGCACATGTTGGTCGATCGATCGAGAGTATTGATCGATCGATTGAGTGGTCGATCGATCGAGACTGAGACAACTTCGATCTAGGTGCTCTCTGTTTGGACTGGATCGATCGAGCAATTGGATCGATCGATCGAACCCTTTTCGATCGATCGAGTATAGAACAACTTCGATCCAGGTTCTCTCTGTTTGAGTTAGATCGATCGAGTTTTGTGTATCGATCGATCGAGACCTTCTCGATCGATCGAGACGGCCTGTCGATCGATCGAGCCAGTATTATATTCCTACTCAAACTCTTTTTGTGTATTCGACCCATGTGTTACTTTTATCAGTTTGACTCATTTAATGAGAAAGCAAAATTCTAGTATGAGTAGAAGTGTTAAGAAAGTAGAATCCTTGTGTGAATAAAAGTGTTGTGGAAATAGAGTCCTTATTTGCGTAGGATTGTTTTAATTGTGGAATCCTTGTATGAGTAGAATCCTTGTGTGAATAAAAGTGTTTTGGAAATAGAGTCCTTATTTGCGTAGGATTATTTTAATTGTGGAATCCTTGTATGAGTAGAATTCTTGTGAGAAATAAATGCTGATGTGAATAGAATCATTGTATGAGAAGAATTCTTTTGAGAACTAAATCCTGATATGAGTAGAGTTATAGTGAATTGCAAATCCTATTTGAGCTAGGATTGGACTCTATATAAGTGAAGGGATGTTTGTGCATAATCAATCAACTTGAGCATTTAGAATTATACAGCACTAATACTTTCTAGCATCTGAATTGTGCTTATTCTCTTCATCTATTGTTCTTAGGCTTTTTCATGTTTTATTCATATGCCTAATTGATTTGCATGATATTGAGCTTAATATTGAATGTTCTAGAGTTTGCTAGCTGATCCTGTTTTTACATCGCATGTTATTGAATCTGCTAGTTAGGATTGTTTATTGTTTGAATCCGCTCTAGGACACACATTGCACTTGTGTTTTTGTGCTAACGTTACAGGTGACAGGTTCGGTATTTCGTGTGACTCGAAATTACCGAAGGTGACGGGTTCGGTTGATCTTGTGTGACTCAAGTAGATCGGAACGTTGGTCCGGATCCAGACATCTAACTATTGGAGGCTGTGAAAGGAGCAAGCGGCTCGTAAGTAAATTACAGAAAGGGGGATCTATCTGCGACGGGTAGTTTCTGGACTCTATGGTTGTAATTGAACATTATTTTCATAGTGGATAGTTAGGTGGTCCGGTGGACCGGTGGTTTTCCTCTTAGGTCATTGTTGTGGCCTAGGTTGTTTCCACCTAAAAATATTGTGTGTCGTTTTATTATTCCGCATTTATCTTTACACGCGATTGCATGTCTGGCCGTTGTGATTAGATTATATAATATTTGTTGAAAATTGAAAATAACCTATTCACCCCCCTCTAGGCTTATTAGATCCGTAATTAAAAACTTTTTCAATTGGTATCAGAGCGGGTCACTAGATATACTTAGTGTTTGCCTAGGACCTTATTATGGATCATATGAGAGAGGGTTTTTCTACAACCCGTGCACCTTATTTTGATGGGTCTAACTACCCATATTGGAAAGCTCGTATGAGAGCCTTTTTACGTTCCTTAGATGAAAGTGTTTGGAACTCTGTGCTTTATGGTTGGGAACCACCTACGGTTACCAAGAATAATGTTGTCACACTTAAACCTAGGATTGATTGGACTCCCCAAGATAGAATTGGTAGTGGCTGGAACCAAAAGGGGATTAATGCTATTTTTAGTGCTGTGTCGCCGGATGAATTCCGACGTATCTCTAATGTTGAAACTGCTAAGGCTGCTTGGGACACTTTAGAGGTTGCCCATGAGGGGACGTCCCAAGTTAAACGAACAAAACTTCGCATGTTAGCTACTAAATTTGAAAATCTTAGAATGAAGGAGGATGAAACGTTTTCTGAGTTTTATGCTGATTTATGTGATATTGCTAACTCTTCTTCAAATCTTGGAGATAAAATTGATGAACGCAGGTTGGTTCGAAAAGTCTTATGCTCATTACCAGAACGCTTTGAAGCAAAGGTTACAGCGATAGAGGAAAGCAAAGACATTGACACCATGAAGATTGAAGAACTAGTTGGGTCAATTCAAACATTTGAGATGAACTTTCCAGCACCCAAAAAGAACATTGGAATTGCTCTGAAAACCACCAATGCTGACGATGGTGATAGTGATGATGAAGAGCTACTCACACTTGCTAGAAAACTCAAGAGAATGTTCAACAGAAAAGATCGTAAGGGAAGAGAATTCACCCCAATGAGTTCAGAAAGTAAGAAATCTAAACCCACTGGACCTAAATGTTTTGAATGCAATGGTTTTGGACACTATGCAGCAGATTGTGCCAACAAGAAGAAGAAAACAGGAAAAGCTTTCAATGCTACCCTTAGTGACACAGAAAGTGATGAAGATCAAGCTAGTGGGTCAGAAAAAGCTAACACCAACTACGTAGCTTTTACGTCAACTGTTGGTGGATACTCCAGTGAGTCAGACTTTGACTCAGATGAAGAGGGAAGTAAACGTATCCTTGATAAATTTAATGCAAACAGTTTTGAGGAGTTATTTATTGATTTAATTAAATGCAAGAAAGAAAAAGATAAACTACTCATAACTGTAACAAAGCTGAATGAACAGATCAATTTGCAAGACCTTAATTTATCAGTTTTAGAAAAAGAAAAAGTTGAACTGTCTGAGCATTTTGACAAGTTAAGTTTAAGTCTTGCAGGTATTGAACAGGAAAATTCAAAGCTTATGCAGGAATTGGAGCAATCAAAGGAAACTGTCAAAAGATTAACAATTGGAGCTGAACGACTAGACAAGATGTTGAGCATTGGTAAGCCTTTCGGTGATACAAGTGGACTTGGATTTTCAGAAGAAAACTGTACACCTTCCACTTCAAAAACTACATTTGTAAGGTCTTCTAACTTTATCTCTACTGCTACAAATTCTGCACAAACACCCACTAAACCTGTAGGAGCTAAAACTGTTAAGTTTGTGCCTGTTTGTCATCATTGTGGTAGAAAAGGCCATATTCGACCTAACTGTAGATTTTTGATGAATGCTTTTCGATTTAATGATCATCTTCATGCTTATAGGTATAGAACTCATAATTATCATCATACCATGCCTATGTTGAATTTGAATAGGAAATATGAGCCTAAGAGTATGCCTTTAAAATCTAATGCAATTAAGTCTCAACCCAAAAACATAAAGAAATTAAAATTCATGAAAATTTGGGTTAGGAAAGATTGCATGTTTCCTATCAATTGATCACTATTGCTAGACCACCTAGGTACTTTTGTTTGAGTGCTTAAATGACCCTAGGTGAGTATTTTTTTTGGTTTATTTCGTTTTTTGTTGTTAATTTTTTTTTGGATTAAAAAAAAAAAAAAAAAAAAAAGGGGGTCTACAAGGTTTTGGATTCAAATGATGCTTATACTTTTACAACCTTATCTTTTGTGGCTTATTTTGATTCTCATTGTATATTCTATGCTAAAATTCAAAATTCTGCACATATTTACTTTGTTACCATATGATGACACTATTGACTGAACTTATGCACACACCCACTGAACACTCATGTATGTCATCTATGAAGTTTATGATTAATTCTGAAAGACTCTAAGACTTGAGCTAATCTTGATTGCGAAATTATATTGAGCTCTATTTCTTATTTTTTAAATATTTCATCTTAGGGAGATAACTAGTATTGAGAGGGCTACCTACTATGATGTGTGAAGCTACCGTAGTGAGCGGAGAGGGCTACCTCATAACTAGTGTGAAAGTCATCGTATTAGATTTATGGCTCGTACATGTTTTTAAAAAAAAAAATTAATTAAGAAATTCTATTTGGCATGTACAAAAAGAAAGAGCAAAAATGTTTTTAAAAAAAAAAAAAAAATCTCTTTTTTCATAGACATATTTTATTATGTAAGATTGATGACTCAATTATGATTTAGCATGATAGATGAACTTATTTTCTTTTGAGTCTCTTAAAATTGGTCATAAATGAAATTATTGGAATACAAGTGGAGTTCACATTTGTATACTACCTTAAGTGAATGTCAATATGTCATTATATGTGTTAGTGTGCTTATGTGACCTATTTATTTTGCTAATACAATGAATAATCAAAATTTAAGCAAAAATAATTTTTTCAATTGGTTGTATGCTTATTCGTGTTAAATGAGTTCATTACTTTGTGTGGTAAATAAAAAAAAAAAAAAAAAAAAAAATTTCTTTTGAATTTGTTTTTCGTCTAGAGAGTCATAGAACTTAGGGGGAGTCATTGCATACATATTTCATTATTCTTCTTTTGACTTATGCAATTCCTCCTACATGCTTTGGACATATACATGTGTGCTCTTATACATTTTTAGCCCACCTTGTTGAGAGTGACCCTTATCATCTTTAGTGTTTCATGATTTGTCAATTTCGTATGCCAAAAAGGGGGAGAAAGGTTCATGTTGCTATGAGATTAGAGGGAGATGTTGCATTTATTAGTTGTGGGGGAGAAAGATTCATGTTGCACATACACTATATTTCATTCGCACCTTTATGTACACTGAACTAATAAGCAATGAGGCTTTCAAGCCAAAATTGTGTGCTATTTGTTTGTCTAATTTCAGTGGACCGAGCGTATCAAGTATCAAGCGAAGATGGTCCACCAGATCATAGACAGTCCACTGTGTAATTGATGTAATGATATTTTAACCATGAGCGTTATGTAGTGAGAGAGTGGTTTTGTCACACGAAAATGCCAAAGGGGGAGATTGTAAGGTTTATTTTGTATTGACAATTTTCGTGGACAAAATGTTTGATTGTAATCTAGAATAGGAATTCACTGATTAATCAGACGATACATGGTGATGGAGTCATCAAGCTTGGAACGCTCATATGACAGGTATAATATTATATCATGCATACATCTTCACACAATTAAGCACGACACTTAGTATGGATCGTAACGAAAAATGTAATTGTGCACATGTTGGTCGATCGATCGAGAGTATTGATCGATCGATCGAGTGGTCGATCGATCGAGACTGAGACAACTTCGATCTAGGTGCTCTCTGTTTGGACTGGATCGATCGAGCAATTGGATCGATCGATCGAACCCTTTTCGATCGATCGAGTATAGAACAACTTCGATCCAGGTTCTCTCTGTTTGAGTTAGATCGATCGAGTTTTGTGTATCGATCGATCGAGACCTTCTCGATCGATCGAGACGGCCTGTCGATCGATCGAGCCAGTATTATATTCCTACTCAAACTCTTTTTGTGTATTCGACCCATGTGTTACTTTTATCAGTTTGACTCATTTAATGAGAAAGCAAAATTCTAGTATGAGTAGAAGTGTTAAGAAAGTAGAATCCTTGTGTGAATAAAAGTGTTGTGGAAATAGAGTCCTTATTTGCGTAGGATTGTTTTAATTGTGGAATCCTTGTATGAGTAGAATCCTTGTGTGAATAAAAGTGTTTTGGAAATAGAGTCCTTATTTGCGTAGGATTATTTTAATTGTGGAATCCTTGTATGAGTAGAATTCTTGTGAGAAATAAATGCTGATGTGAATAGAATCATTGTATGAGAAGAATTCTTTTGAGAACTAAATCCTGATATGAGTAGAGTTATAGTGAATTGCAAATCCTATTTGAGCTAGGATTGGACTCTATATAAGTGAAGGGATGTTTGTGCATAATCAATCAACTTGAGCATTTAGAATTATACAGCACTAATACTTTCTAGCATCTGAATTGTGCTTATTCTCTTCATCTATTGTTCTTAGGCTTTTTCATGTTTTATTCATATGCCTAATTGATTTGCATGATATTGAGCTTAATATTGAATGTTCTAGAGTTTGCTAGCTGATCCTGTTTTTACATCGCATGTTATTGAATCTGCTAGTTAGGATTGTTTATTGTTTGAATCCGCTCTAGGACACACATTGCACTTGTGTTTTTGTGCTAACGTTACAGGTGACAGGTTCGGTATTTCGTGTGACTCGAAATTACCGAAGGTGACGGGTTCGGTTGATCTTGTGTGACTCAAGTAGATCGGAACGTTGGTCCGGATCCAGACATCTAACTATTGGAGGCTGTGAAAGGAGCAAGCGGCTCGTAAGTAAATTACAGAAAGGGGGATCTATCTGCGACGGGTAGTTTCTGGACTCTATGGTTGTAATTGAACATTATTTTCATAGTGGATAGTTAGGTGGTCCGGTGGACCGGTGGTTTTCCTCTTAGGTCATTGTTGTGGCCTAGGTTGTTTCCACCTAAAAATATTGTGTGTCGTTTTATTATTCCGCATTTATCTTTACACGCGATTGCATGTCTGGCCGTTGTGATTAGATTATATAATATTTGTTGAAAATTGAAAATAACCTATTCACCCCCCTCTAGGCTTATTAGATCCGTAATTAAAAACTTTTTCAGAGAGTTTTTGGTTCTACTTGTTTTGTCCTTCGTCCTTATGTAGAACGTACCAAATTATCGTCACGTTCTGTCATTTGTGTTTTTCTTGGTTATGGTGAAGGACAAAAGGGATATCGTTGTTTTGATCCAACTTCACAAAAACTATATGTCTCTCGTAATGTTATCTTTCTTGAGCATATACCTTTCTTTTCTATTCCTAGTTCAATTCACAACTTGAAGTCAGATCTTAGTCATATTGATCCTTTCTCAGACCATACTGATAGTTCTTCTCCACAAGTTCCTCCAACTACTAATTCTGACTTATCTACTGATCCTATAGTCCCTTCTCCTATTCAATATTCTTGCAGGATTCGTACTGATAGATCTGAATATACTGGTACAACATAGCTTGACACTTCTGATACTTCCCCTCCTCCTGCAGTTGCCCAAGCTCCTCCTGGAATTGTGGATCCTCCTCGTTATCTCAGCTCACTCGTAAGTCTACTAAACTACCAGATTTTGTTTACTCGTCTTATTCCACTTCTTTTACTTCATTTTTAGCATCTATTCATTGTCTCTCTGAGCCTTTATCCTATAAAGAGGCAGCTCTTGATCCCCTATGGCAGCAATCTATGGCTGAAGAACTTAATACTTTGCATAAAAAAAATACATAGGTCTTAGTACCTTTACCGCCAAGTAAACGAGCTATTGGTTCCCGTTGGATATATAAAATTAAGCTTCATTTTGATGGGTCTATTGAAAGGTATAAATCTTGAGTCGTTGCAAAGGGATACTCTCAAATGAGTGATATTGATTATGAAGATACTTTTGCCCCTATTGCAAAAATGACTACAGTTCGCACACTTATTACAGTTGCCTCTACTCATGGATGGCGTATATCTCAGATGGATGTTAAAAATGCTTTCTTGAATGGTGGTTTGCATGAAGTTTACATGGTTCCCCCGCCTGGTGTACCACATAATCATGGAGAAGTTTGTAAGCTTCAAAAAGCCTTATATGGTCTAAAACAAGCACCTCGAGCATGGTTTGAGAAATTCTCTACTGTTATTGCTTCTTTTGGGTTTTCTTCTAGTGATCATGATTTTGCTCTCTTTGTTAAGCATACCACTACAGGTCATATTTTGCTCTCTTTATATATTGATGATATGATTATTACTGGTGATAATGTTGATGGGATTGCAGTGCTAAAGTCAAAATTAGCCCGTTAATTTAAAATGAAAGATTTGGGTTCTCTACGGTATTTTTTGGGTATTGAAGTTGCCTTCTCTCCAAAAAGTTATCTTCTCTCTCAATCTAAGTATGCTGCTGACATTCTTGAGCGTGCTCGCCTTACTGATACTAAAATTGTTGATATCGCTTGTGAGCACAATGTTCAATATTCTCCTTCGGATGTCACTCCTTTGCAAGATCCTACCTTATATCGAATTATTATTGGCAGTTTGGTCTACTTTACTATTACTCGTCCGGACATTGCTTATGCTGTTCATATTGTTAGTCAGTTTGTTGCTTCTCTTACTACCACTTATTGGGCAGTTGTTCTATGTATTTTACGGTATCTTCGGGGTACAATTTTTCAGAGTCTCTTATTTCCATCCACATCTTCCTTAGAGCTGTGTGCTTACTCTGATGCTAATTATGGTCGTGATCCCACAAATCGCAAGTCTGTCACTGGTTTCTGTATCTTTTTGGGTGATTCTCTTATCTCTTGGAAGAGCAAGAAGTAAATTGTTGTTTCTCAATCTTCTACTGAAGCAGAGTATCGTGCAATGACATCTACTACCAAAGAGATTGTTTGGTTACGTTGGCTACTAGCAGATATGAGTGTTTTTCTCTCTCATCCCACTCCTATGTATTGTGACAACCAGAGTGCTATCCAGATTACTCACAACTCCGTTTTTCATGAACGTACCAAGCATATCGAGATCGATTGTTATTTTACTCATCAACACCTCAAGCAAGGCACCATCATCTTGTCTTTTGTTCCTTCTTCTTTGCAGATTGCAGACTTCTTTACTAAGTCACATCCTACTTCACGCTTTCGTTTTCTAATTGGCAAACTCTCGATGCTTCTTGCAGCCGCATCGTGAGTTTGAGGGGGAATATTATAGTAAATTAATATATTTTTATAGGATTATTTTAGTAATATCTTCATTGTAAAGTTATTTTGGTTATTTCCTTTTGTATTTTGGTAATTTCCTTTTGTCTCTCTATTTTGCCTATAAAAAGCTTGCTTGTAATATGTTAAGAGCACAATTTGGTTCAATAAAAATCCTAGCTTCCTCTTCCTCTTCTTCCTTTCTTCTTCTCTTGATTCTTCTTTCTTAATGTTAGTATAAATTAATTATCACTTACTACCAGGGGAGAAACCCATTGGCTGTAAGCAAGTCTACAAAATCAAGTATCATTTTAATGGAACCATTGAGCATTACAAAGTTCGATTAGTTGGCAAAGGATACACGCAAGTGTAGGGAATAGATTACGAGGAAACTTTTGCCCTTGTAGCAAAGAAAGTTATGGTTTGATGCCTACTAGCACTTGCCACTACTTGTAACTAGTCACTTCACCAAATAGATGTCTATAATACTTTCTTACATGGAAGTTTAAGTGTATATGCAACCTCCACTAGGTTACAGCTGACAAGGGGAGAAGATGGTGTGTCGTTTGCACAAATCTCTACATGGATTGAAGCAAACTTCGAGAAATTGGTATGCTAAATTTTCTTCTACATTCAATAAGACAAGTTTCAAACAATCATTGGCAGATTACTTATTGTTCAGCAAAGAAAATGGCATTTCGTTCATTGCAATCTGGATTTATATAGATAATATGATCATCATCAGCTGGGATGGAGCTAGCTTAGAATTTCAAGGTGGGCCAACATAAATTAATAGACTTTTATTAATAATAATAACAATAAATTATATAATCAAAAATTTAAAATAAAATATAAAAATTAACAACAGACAAGCTTACTAAATCTTAAACTATAAAAATAATTAAAAATTAAATTATTTAGATATAAAAAATCATCAATAATTAATTTAATTGAAATATTTTCAATAATTTTTTAATTTTCTCAATACATCATCGATGAATCATTAAGAACGAAATATATGTTAAATATAAAATACACTTAAAAATTTATGAATATCATATTACAGTAACTATGGATGCATATTTAAGATACATGTTGTTGCAATGGTAACTTTATTCACTTTTTATCTTTTATTAAGTGTGAGAGTGAGAGAATTGCATCTCAAAGTTAATTTTATTACTACCAAATAAAATCATAAATATATCAATATATATTAAGTTTGTTTGTTTTTTTTTTTTTTTTTTTTTCTAGTTTGCCAAATGCATCGAAAGGAAAAAGGGTGCAACCTTAATCTCTAGAGAGAGTTTAAATAAGTAATTATTTAAATATCTTTAACTATATTTTAAAATCTTACAATTAGTGAGTGTAAAGAAAAAAGAAGGAAAGAAAAAATAAAAAACCTAGGGGAGGCCCGTGCCATGCTAAGCCTTGCAATAACTCTGTCTTTGATCATAGGGAATGACCCTAATATAATGTCGGAACTCAAGGAATTTCTGCATACTCAATTTGAAATAAAAGGTTATGGTTGATTGAAATATTTTCTTAGCATTGAAGTCTCACGTTCCAAGAAAGGAATTTACATATGTCAAAGAAAGCATATATTTGACTTGTTAAATAATATGGGATTGCTTGGTATTGTCCCTGATAGTTTTTTAATGGAACAAAATATAAAGCTTACATCCTCAAATGGAGAATTGCTCAAACATCCATCAAAAGATAAGTTGAAAAGTTGATACATCTCACCATCATGAGGCCTGACATACAATTTTATGTGCAGGTTCTTAGTCAGTTCATGAACCAACCTAGAAAGCCACATATGGATACAATTGTTAGAGTCTTAAAAGGCACACCAGGTCAAGGTTTGTTTTTCCCAGTCAACAATGATTTAAAGATGATTGGCTACAGTGATGCAAATTAGGGAGTTTGCACTACCACAAGGAGATCAGTGACAAGATATTGCATGTTCATTGCCAATGCACTTATTTCATGAAAGACTAAGAAGAAAACTACAGTATCAAGATCTTTAGCACAAGAGCCATGGCAGCCATCACATGTGAATTAACATGGTTAAAAAATATATTTTTTTACAAAATAAAATATTTGTTTATTTTTATTTTATTAACTAATTCTATATCCTATAATTATTATTAATTTATTTAAATTTAAAAATAATATTATTAATTAATAAAAAAATATAATTCTTTTCTATGAAAGGATTATATAATTTAAACAAATTTTAGTTTAAAAATATATAATTAGAATAAAATAGAAATTAAAATAATATTTTTTATATTTTCTATCTTTAATTGATATTTAAAAAATAAGAAAAAAAATGTATGAATAATGTTGTAAATAGTGCTGCATTAAATAAATAATATTGTATTATATTTATTAACGATATTATTCGTCACATTATTATAATATAAAATTATAAAACAATTGATATTAATGTAAAAGCTACATTAAAATAATGCTCGAAGCCCAATTGCTACCATTTTCACTTGCCTATTTTTCAAGTAATTTGCTTAAATAATTTTAAATTTGATTAAAAATTAAATTTGTCAAAATTAGCAATAATAAGCTCAAAATTGTACATTTTAGTTATATCAAAATTAGATAAATTACAGGAATATCTTTTCACTCTAATTTATACATGTTACACTGTATAGTATGTAAACAGTTTATATAGTATGTAAATTCTGTAAATTTATTTGCTTTTGTCTTAAGGTTAGCTCTCTGTTCTATATCTTCATTTTTTTTTCTATTAAAGATTACTTTGCAATCCATCCCTTCTTTTTCTTAATTAAGTTGTCTGTTAAGTTTTCACACACTTTTTATTTTGAGTCTTCTGTGTTAATCATTTATAGTTGCTGTTTTGCTTTTTTTTTCTGCCGTTTCTCTATATGTGGAAAGTCCTGACTAACATTTTTAATTTTTTCACCATGTAGTATTTTTGATTCATTACCTTGTTCATTGATCCTCCTATTTGCTCTTTTATATTATTTCTTTCTTTTTTCTCCTATTTGCTATATGTATGTTCTAATATCCAAAGCAGTAAGAAATATAGTTCTTAATCACAACGCTTATAACTAATTCTTAAATTTTTGACAAATTTTTGGGTATTATTTAAGAAACTACAAACTTATGGATCTGCGCTAATTTGAGACCTTGGCTCTTTGTCTTCTCTCCATAGTTATGAGAACCTTCAAATTGTTTGTGCTTGTTGTTATTCACTTGGGTACTTCCAAAGTGGTTTGGACTGCCAATAGAGGCTTACTCATATCAAATTATGGTAAATTTGTCTTTGAGAAAAATGGGAATGTTCACTTGACAAGAGGGAATGGTAATGTCTGGTTTACAAACACAACAGGAGAAAAAGTTTACATACTATGTAAACTTAATTTTATTCACTCATCTAAATAAATATTTTATGTTGTTGAACGTATGTAAGGAAAATGAAAATAAATCCATATCCAGAGAGTTTAACACAGTTTACATGCTATGTAAAATAGTTTACATACTATGTAAACTGTGTTACAAAGTATGTAGCACAGTTTACACACCTATTTACATAGTATGTAACACAGTTTACATATCAGAGCATACCTCGCAGAAAATTGTAGAATCTATTTTTCTTCTTTTTTTTAGAGTTTGCAAAAAATTATAGAATTGTTTTGGACATTCTCATTCTAATAAATTTAATGTTCTTGTATGTTATTTGAGTTTGTATATTATTCTTCAATTATTAGCTCAGTTGGAATGTTTTACTTACTTGAATTTGTATATTCTGTTTTATATAGTAAAAACAGAGTATCTCAGTTTATTACTCAACAAGAATTGGATCAACAATGAAAAATGGGAGATTAATGAATCAATAAAATGGATTAAAAAAATTAGCTTTCAATAGAAAAAAATAACAAGAAGATATGAAAAAAAGATATAAACAATGAACAAAAATCAAATACGAAACAAAAAAAAAAGTAACATGAGTTTAGAGTTAATAGCTCTTAAAGGGTAAAATAGTAAAAATATAGTTCCAAAATAATGTCGTGAAACGATAAATGAAAAAAATGTTATTCTACTTTATTTGCCTATATTTTATGTCATTAAACCTCTATTTTCCAAAAAGTCTCCGATCCTCTGCACTAATAGAAACTACAAAATAACAAATAAAAGATTATATCACTAATAGTATCCCCAATTGATTTCATTTAGCCAGGAAAAAAAATGAATAATACAAAACTAAAAGAAACATATGGTCTCTATCAAATCTTTTTATTTATTTATTGAAATGGTCTCTATCAAATCAAAACAATAAATTATGCTCTTCCTTTTCATACCATGTTTGATTCATTACACATGCAGAAAGCCACACCACAAAAGTGGGAGCACTATCAGCTTCCACAGCTTAGAATGCCACGTATCTCACCTTCAATCAATACTCTCTCTTCTCTCTCTAAGCACTCTATTCAAACATAAGCCCAACTTTATTGGAACCATCTTCAACGATCATAAAATATATAAACCATCTTTCAATTTGTCTGAAACTCTTGATCTCAATCTCAAGAACACTAGTTTCAAATTTTGAAGAAAAAGTAAAAAAATAAAAATTCAAACTTTACCATACAAATCAGCCATGAAAGGTCTTGGAAAGTCAGGTGCAGAAACATCCCTAACAGGTTCTTACTTCACTCCTTTGTTAATCTCAATGGCAGGTGTTATCGCTACATCTCTAGCTATTTTAGCTTACCATTTCATTATGGTTCGTTATTGTTTGAGAAGAAGACGACGACAAAGAGCTCTATTAAACAATAACAATTCTAATACCACTCAAATAATTACTGGGTTGGATGAGAAAATCCTTAATTCAATGCCAATACTCTCTTACTCCACCAAATTATTATCTGATCAATTTCGATTAGATCCAAGTGAATGTGCAATTTGTTTGGGTGAATTAGAAGACAATGATATGGTTCGTTTGTTGCCTAATTGTAGACACGTTTTTCATATTTCTTGTGTTGATAAATGGTTCTTGGCACATACAAATTGCCCTGTTTGTCGATCTGAAATGGGGTCAGTGGAAATAAAAAATTCTCAAGAAATTGAAGGTGATGATCAAGATCAAGATGATCAAGAACTATTAAACAATGATCGAGATCAAGTACAATATTCAAATGGGTTGCTTAGACACTGTGTATCATTGGTTTTGCCTAAAGAAGAGAAACAAGAGTGTTTGGTTACGGGGTTAAAGCGGTCCTTATCCTTGGATCAATATTCTCTTGTCGTGGTTAAAGTCAAAACTGAACCTGATATTAATAAGCCTTCTTCTTCTAATTGTTCGAGAAATTTTGTTATGGAGGGAAAATCATATTGTGGGGCAGTGTCTTTGAGGCAGTTGGATCGGATGTCTTCAATGTTAATGAGGCCAATTTCGCAGCTCAGAACGTGTCACAATAATAACTCGGGTAATGAGATTCTTCGTTGTCCGGTTTAGTATTTATGTTGAAATTTTGCAATCAACTTTATTAGTTATCTTGACCCAAAAAAAACTTTATTATTTATGTATAACTAGTAATAAACTTATGAATTAGGAGGAATAATGTTGAATTTAGAGTTTCATTGATTTAGCATAGTTTTAAAATTTAGGTATATTTGATTTGATTATAATTTTTAAAGATTATACAAAGATTAGGTATATTTAATTAGGGTTTTTTTAAAAATCTTTAAAAGTTTTCATGTATGCAAATAGTCTTTAATTTTAGGCTAAATTATGTAATTAATTTTAAAAAAACTTAATTAAATTCACACATAGATTGATAAACTTTTAAAACATATAATTGATTATTAAATTTTTAAAATTTTACACATAATTTTTTAAACTTTTAAATCATATAATTTAGTCTCTAAAATTTTAAAATTTTTACACATAAGTTTTAAAATTTTGATTTATAAATATGTATTTTAGTATTTAAGTTAAGGGCTCATGTGTAAATTTTGAGACTAAATTATAGAATTTAATAATTTATGTAATATTTTAAAATTTTGGAATTAAATTGTATGATTTAAAAGTTTATGAATAAATTTGATTTAAGTTAAAAAAAATAATGAATTAATTAAGCCTTAATTTTAATAGATTTTAAAACATAATTACCGACTTTTATGAAAATTTATAAAGTTTTTAATTAAAATTAAAAAACAAAAAATCAACTCCTCCTCCTCTCAACTTCAAAGATTTATAAAGATTCTAAGCACTTTTATTTTTATTAAAATTTTCTTCAACATTAGTTCAACGATTGTCATATAAATCCATAAAATTCAATAAAATTAAATTTATTACAATAGACATAAATTTAACAAAATCTACAGTAGTCTTTGAAACTTACATATTCTTTTAGAATTTTTTTTTTATCTAGCTCTTTAAAAATTTATCGAATTGGATACACTTTCTTTAGTTTAGATAATTTATCGAATTGGCTCATCAAGTCAAGGAGAATCGATTCACGGACAAGATAGCGCAGATTGCTTGATGAGGTGAATGGAGCGAGCTCTACCCTTAAAAATAACGAGCGCTAATAAAGAGTGTAAGATCGAGGTCAACTAAGCCTGTTTCGAACAAAATCTTTTACTAGCATGCCAAATGTGACCTCAATGATCACTCCATATCCCTTGTCCTATCGAACACCAACAACACAACATAACACAAGGAAGGAGGGATAGAAATAGTTGTCGGAGGGCTACTCAACAGGATCCCCTTTTATCCCTTCCCTTCGCAAAACCCTTACCATCTTTATAAACAAGTTCAATAAATTAGGAAAAAATAACAATTCAAATACCCATGTAATTCTTAACAACAAAACACAGATTTCATATTAGCTATCTCACATTTTCAATGTTTAAAACTTTGTGTGACTAATTTTTTTTTTTTTGAAATAACTATATTACTCACACACCCACTTGAATTTAAAATCTAGATTATATAATTCAAGATAATAAAAACGATAATATATTACTAAAAACTGATAATATATGTTAATCATTAATTAGTTATTATGTTTAAACTCATATGACTATATATTTTATTAAATAAAAAAATTGTATCACATATTTGGAGAAAAAGGTACTGAGTTGAGTTATTTGTAAATTGAGACATAAACAATTATTTTTATCTATGTTTTTCATATCCTTTATGTAACACGTGTACAAAATCTAATCGTAAAATGTAAATGGTTAACTATATTACATGAACTTAATTGAGTTTCATTTATGAAATTATTTTCATCTTTTTATTTGTTAATTTTTTTATGACATATATACATGAAAATGGATGAAATTAAAAAAAAAAAAAAAAAAAAGAGAGAGAATTGTGCATTTAATTTGTAATTAGTTGCACTGGAATTGGAATTAAGAGTATGCATTATCGAATTTGATGTGATGTTAAAAATGGGAAATATTAAAGTAATTGTGATATTAGTTGCAGGAAGTGAATTACAAGTGTTTTGTATTTTAATAAAACAGTACATTATCAGTTAAAGAAAAGATTTAGAAAAAAACTTTAGCTAAGAATGAGAGAAAAGCCACAATATTTTGTTAATAATGCATTCTAGTAAAGCAACAATTTTCCGTGCGTAAAATAACCATTTTTATCTAGAAAAAAAAATCAATTATAATTACTTTTGTCAATTAAAACAATTAATGAAAGAAGTAAAAATAAAAATAAAAATAAAGGTTGGTGTCTTGGTGACAACATAATTACTTTTGTCAATTAAAACAATTTAATTTAATTATTTTATTATTAAAAATTGACAATTATGACAAAAGATCAATTTTCGTTTTACTTTTATTTTTTCTCACTCCTTTTCAATTATTATTTAATTACATAAATTATCTTTAATATTATTAACAATAACTACAAAATTGACAAAATAAAAAGAAAAAATTTAAAGCAATAAATCATTAATTTTTGTGTTATAATTTTATCGTAACAAAAGAATTAGATTATTCTAATCGACATAACTAAAAAAAACTTTGAGTGCACCTTATATCTCAAATAAAAGATAAGAAAATAAATATAATAAAAGTCTTGTATGTCTCCCAAACTCGGCAACGGGTATAGAAAGTTTTTTTGCCCCCATTACTAAAATAATAATATTAAAGAAAACAATAAATATTAAAAAAGCTGTAGTTTCTTTTGGCAAACGGCCCATGTGGATAGTGGGCCCATTAAAAACTATTAAAACGGAATCCACAAAGAGTGGCTTTTAATTTCTTTAATTTAATGAGATGTACACCTTGCAACTATCAATAACAATTATGCATTATTGGATTGCTTAGCCATCCTTCTTCACAAGAGAGAATTTTGTTGTTTACATAAGAAATTGGGTCCAAGCCTTAAAAGGAACAACTTTTTCTTCTATACCACTTTGTTTTCTTTTGGATGCTTTTTCGAACAATGACACCGAAATGGTGGTTTTTCTAAGTAATAATTAACAACTATATTTTGGCTTTGGAGAAGGAAAAAAAAAATGAAATTAAAAGAAGAGAATAATAATGAGGTCCATAATGAAATAAATAATAAACTATAACTTGTGTAGTCATTAAGAGCCAAAAGGAGCCCTATGAGGAATGCCTTTTCTTCTCCTAGCATTAGAATTAGAAGGTGGGGAAGGCGTGGGAGGGTAAATGTGTTGTTGTTGTGAGCCTTCACGCAACTCTTCTTCCTCATCTCTTGTTGTTGTTGATATTCCTTCTCTTCTCCCCATTACTATTTGTTCATTATTCTTTGCCTCTAAGATAAAACTTGCATCCCTATTCCTCTTTATTCTCACAAGCTGTATATATTTAAAAATCATAGTAACTAAATGAAAGTTTTCATTGTTTCTTAAAACATTTAATAATTTATTTGATTTATTGTACAGTTAGTAATGGTGATTGCTATTGACATAGGAAAAAAAAGTAATGTCAAAACAATTTTAAAATTTAATTGAGAAATTACTTTAAATAACATTTTTAAAACTTATAACAACAAAAATAACACTACTTTCTTGAGTTAAGAGGATTATAAGTACGAGTATCAATCGTGTCGTATTTTCGTGTTGGTTGACACATTAAAAAATTTACTTGATAATAGTAAAAAATAACAAAATCTTTAAGATCATAAAAAAATTATTAATCAATTCTTAATAAAAAAAAAATCGAGTTGTGTCGTATTCGGATCGTGCTATCGTGTCGTGTCAGATATTATTTTGTTGTTAAGAAAGTTAGATCTGTTATTTTCCTAATTTTAATTTAACAAGCTTACATTTAAACTTTACAAAAATATAAAAATTATTGTTATGAGATTAGTGCTTTATGCTCCCATAATAACATACATTAATAATTAAATTATTAATAAAGCTTATTAACTAAATTAAAGGTAAAGTTAATTATTAACAATTGACATTATCTAAACAAATATTTGGCATTTTTATGTATTTTAACAATACCCATTATTATTTAATTTCAAATAGACATTATTTGAAAACGAACATGTTGTTACAATGAGCTCAAAGGGTGATTTGATCAATGATGATATAGGAATTGGTTTGTGGATTATCATTAATGTTGTTGATGGTGATGATGGATATATTCTAACTAATCTACTATGTGGGTGAGTTATGAACTTATGATTTGTCTATCTACATGAGTAATACTAATATGTATATCATAAAAAAAATATAAATATAAATAGATATAATTATAATTAAAAGAAGCCATGTTCATTTCGCGTGTAGTGAATGATCAATGTTGATGACAATGAGAAGAATGTGACATTGAATTGGAAAGAGAGAGAGAGAGAAATGAAAAGCTAACCTTACAACCAAGGGAACAAAAACGAAATGAGTCTAAGAGACTTCTGGCACAGATTTCACAAACGTGAGCAACTCCTTTTCCAGATTTGGGTTGTGGTCTCTCATTCAAAAACAAAACTCTAGCACTGTTTATTACATAAGTTTGAACCCCACTTATGTCCAAAACTTTCTGAATCTCCGTTACTCTTACCACATCATGATACGAAGATCGCCTTATCTATAAATTTATTTAAAAATAAAAATTTCCCCAAAAAAAAAAATGAAATTTAAAAAAAAAGTGGAATTGAAATTTGAACCTGAATGACTTGATGGCCTTTGTGTTTGGAAGAACGGCAATAGAAGCAAAAGGCCACACAATGACTTGTACAATCGAGGCAAAACATATTACATTCACTTCTTGCTGAGTCTCCATGTGTACGGCAAACAGAGAAGAACGAAGTTGTTAACAATGGCTCTAACCATGGTGGCACCAACATTTTGTCCTGAGATTGAGATTTAGATTTAGATTGAAATTGAGACAAACGCATTTTATAGATAGATACAAAAAAATGAAATTTAGAATGAGCAACATTACCATTAAAAGAGCTCTATTTGAAACAACAATGGCTGTCTCTGTGTGTTGTGGGGGGGGGGGGGGGGGGGGGGGATGGGAGAGAGAGAGAGAGGTGAAGTAAACGACCTGAAACTTAGAATTCAGCAACAAGACAACCGAGCTTAGGACTTGACAAGACTCGTAAACAAAAAATAATAAGCGATGAAAATTGAAATCAACGGATCAGATGAAATCAGGTGGCTTAAGTATGAGAAAAGCCGTTGGATTAGTAGACAAGGATAGGTGGGTTTGGCGCTTACGCTACTTTGGATCTTCTTTGCGTCTTCGCGTAGGCTCCCAACTCGCCCACTTTGATACGCAATTACGCATATATTAACCCTCTCCTTCTAAATTTTTTTTTTTTTCCATCTGCCTTTCATTTCTTTGCCACGTGGTCGTGACTAGAGGCAGATCTCCATGGTAATCAGGGGACACGTATCCCTCTTAATTTAATAAAAATATAATTTCACTTGTAAATTTTATGAATATTCAATAAACCCTTTTAATTTTACTTTTAAGCACATATTTTAAATTTAAAATATTTTATTCTTAAATTTTATGTTTAATCTTTATTTTTGTTAATTAAAATCAAATAAAATTAAATAAAACCCACATATTTATACCTTTTTAGTCAAAAAATTCATTTTCAAGTTTTAAATCTAATATTTAGTTTATTTCTTATATGAGATTTTTCTTACAAATTTTATTGTTCATTAATGCCCCTCTTATAAATTGGAGTCCTAAATTTGCCACTGGTCATGACTATCACGTGGCATGTGATCAACGGGGCATATGATTAGAATTGGAACAATTTTGATACTTTATCTGTTTTTAAATTTTAATAATTCATTTTTATATTAAGATAAATTTGATACTATTAATAAAAAATAATATTTTAATTTTTAAATTAATAATGTATGCCCCAAATTTGGCAAAAATAATAACAAATAGAGGTAATAAATGTGTATAATTTTGACAAATCATTTAACTTTGACTCTATACATTAATTATGCAATTTTCAAGAAAATATTTGCAATGTGATTGACGTGGAATACCGTGTTATATATTCTTTGAGAATAATGAATTATTTAATTACCTTATTAATACCTTTATTATTATATGGTATCCATTATTATTCAAGGTTTCCAATAATATCTTAAAAGTACCATAATTATGTAAAATGTAGCCATTTAGTCCAAAAATAAATACATATACAAAAAATGAAGGGTATTTTAGTCATTTTAAAATTTTACTATTATTTTTACTATTTTTCTTCTCTCTTTTTTTCCCCTCTCATTCTCTCCTTGAATTTAGGGTTTACTGATTTAGGATTTATATTTTAGTATTTAGTAGTTATAATTTATGATTTAGGGTTTATGGCTTGTTTGTTACATAGTATTAAAGACATTGACTATATAATTTTTATATAATTTTGTGTTTGACTGTAAAATTAGATCGTATTGTATAATATAAAAATAATACGGTTATGTAATTTTTTTTTTACAACTAATGGATATGGGTCAACTATATTGGACACCTAACTACGTCCAACTTAATTTATTTGAATTTAAGTTGTAAAATTATATATTTTAAGTTTTTATTTCATCTCAAATTAAAAATAATATTTATTTTATTTTTAAAATTGTAAAAAAAATATAAAAATAAATTATATATTAACTTAAATAAAATTTATAACAAAAAATTATTGTAAATACATATTAATTAAAATATTTAAATTATTTTTATCCGACTACATTTGTCATCAAATACTATATAAATTAATTATAATATAATTTAATACAGTTCGGTCTAATACAATTACATTTAACTTATTTGATATGATGCACCAAATATGACATTAGTATTTAATATTTAGGGTTTAAAATTTATATTTTATTATTTATGTTTTAGGGTTTAAGAAAAAAGATGAAAAAAAAAAAAAAAAACTAAATTACCCTTCAATTTTCATACATAAAAATCATTTTTGATTAAATGAAACTAATAGATAATATGAATATCTATTAAAAAATTTAAGTTATAATAAATATCAAAATAATAATATAAATATAAAAAAATACCATTCCCAATTATTTCTTTAGAACTCAAGTTCAAGTTTTCTTTGACAGTACTACTGTATCAATTTATAGAAATTATTTATTATCATGAAGTATGTAGATATGGTACTTTTTAATTATATGCTTATTTAGTGCAAAAATGAGTAATATACTAACATTATTACCAATGGTATCGGTCGGGAACAGATTTAAAATTTTTAATAAAAAAAAATATCATATATATATTAAATTTTATTTGTATTCAGAAAAAAAAAATTATATATATATTAAATTTTTTTACCAAGTATTTTTTAATTATTACCTATTTTTAGTTAACAAAAAATATTATTTGAATATTACTTTAGTATAAATATGTATAAATTATTAAATTTGTAGTGAATTATTAAGTGTTAAAAATATAAAAATTTAAATTTAAATAAAATATAATTAAATTATATATATATAAATTATGTATAATATTATAAATATTATACTTAAAATTTTATTTATACTTCTGAGTATAACACTTACTCTTCTTCATTGATGAATATATCTGCCCATAATTGGATGGATGCACATCGAAAACAGTTATTAATCCCTCATCATTTTGTAGTTTCTTTTACTTTTCAATTATTAAGGATAAGGATATGGTGCATTTGACAAAAAGTCTACGATTCAATCTTAACTCTACATTCTATCCTTAAAATAATTAGTTATCGTTTGAATTAAAAAAGGTAATAATTATATTGCTTGTTATATAAATTAATTTATAATTTGCTATTTTTTTATTTTTTAAACAAAAGGTACTTAATGTAATTTTAATCTATAAATTAAAATGAGGAAGCGCTAGACCATTAATTAAATCGGGTGACTGTAAAGTTGTAATATAAAATAATAATAAAAATAACTTTATTAAAATTTATAATAATAAAAATAATATAATTTATATATTTTTATTATTCTAAAAAATCCATCGACAAGAGCGAAGCAACATTAGGACTGAGCCTTTTTACAAAATATTAATTACATGTATATTTTTAACATTAAATAAATATTTTATTTATAGTAATATATTGTGTCTAATTTTTATGTACATATTTTAATATATATTAATAATAGTTAACAAATATGTGGATAAAAATAACATAAATTGTAAATAAAGTGATTAAATATATATATATATATATATATATATATATATATATATTATATATTTGATAACTATTAGTAACAGAAATAAAAATTATAGTAAGTATATTATTTAAAAATTATTCTTAAATGTGATAATCTAAAAAAAAAGTTTAAATATTTAATTTTATATTTAACATTATAAAAATAAAACTAAAAAAATAAGTATATGATAAGCTTCATATTAAAACTTTTAAGTTTATGTTTATCATATTTTATTTCAACCCAAAATTTTAACTTTATCTAATATTATATTATTTGACATTTTATTTTAATAATCTTTTAGAATTTATTTGAAATTTTTTATATAAAAATTTTGTTATTTTTATTTTTATTATTATTAGTCATTATTATATTGTTTATAAACATATATTTTTAAACATAGTCTTAAGCTTAAAATTTTAAATTATATTTTACTTTTTACATTTTCATATATTTATTTTAGTTTTAGTTTTAATAATTATAAATTTTGATGTGTTTGATTGAGCTTTTTATTTGCTTAAATTTTTTAGTTAATAAATTTATTTTATTCATGAATGATACTAATAATTATTAACTTGTTATATTTTCGTTATAAGTTAATTATAATGTGTTAACTTTATATTTTTTGAGTTCTAACTCTATATTTTTATTATAATATGACAAGAAAAAAAATTTAATATTGAATTAAGTATAATCTACTATAATTCTTACTAATTTTATACTTTGTACAAAAAAAGAATTTAGCCCCCCAAATTTTTTTCCTAACTTCGCCCCTGAAAGTCGGTTATTTAGACTGTTCAATATTGAATTTTGTCTAATTAAATTCTATTTAATATTATTATAATACTATTTTTATTATTATAAATTTTAGTATTTTTTTAAAATTTTCCTATAAAATACGGTACTAATTATGAGAATACTTACAATTTTTTTTTTTATGAGAACACTTAAAATGTGGCTAATTAAATGATGACAATTTCTTTTCCTTTGGACATTATTTAAAAATGGATTTTGTTTTTAATATTTGAAGGTATGATTAAAAAAAGAAGAAGAGAATTTTGTTTCCTTATTTAACATTCAATTTTGGAAACTTAAATAAAATAAACTCTTAAATTTTATAAAAAAAAAAAATAATATTTAATTAGATATAATTCAATATTGAATGGATGTAGATGAAAATTTTGGAAACTTGTATAAAATAAATACTTTTCCCTAGAGGTCTTTTAATTCTTTGAAAATAAGCAGTTTAGTCCTCCACCTATTTTTAACAACACTTAAGTCATATTTTATGAAAAATAATAGTACAAGTCATTCTCTTATAGAAAAATGATAGTATAAGTCCTCTTTTTTTTATAAAAAATATCAAAAAATACGAATGATCAAAAATACATATGGATTCCATCTATTAATTATAAAAATTTATTTATGCATATTAGAAATTTATGTAAATACAAATTTAAAAATGAAAAATTATTTTAAAAAATTTATCTGCTTAAATATTGTAAATTATTAAAATTAAAATGTTATATAAAATTTTGATATTAGAGTCAGTAAAGAAAATAAATAAAATTTTAAATTAGATTTATCTAACCTAATACAAAAACAGAAGTAAATTATTTAAAATATTATAACGAAGAATTGATAAAATTAATACTCTAATAAGAAAAAAAACAAAAAAAAAATTAATATGAAACAGGTAAAATGAATCCAACAATTAAAAAAAATTATAATTGAACTAATAAAATGTTATAAATAATAAGTTATTTTTGTAAAATCTTACAAATACATAATAAATATTTGTAAAATCTTATATACTGAAAAAAAGGACTAGTGTTATCACTTTTACAAAAAAAGGACTAAAGTGATGCAAAATATAAGTAAGGGATTAAAGTGCCTCTTTTCATAAAGGAAAATGACCATTAAAATTCCCCGCCCTTTAATAAAATATATGAGTTGGATGGATATAAATTTTTAGTAATTACAAGTTTTAAATGTGCAATTTTTATTATTTTTTATAATTTTTTTAAAATATATTAAAGTCGAAGTTATTAGGGAAGATTGTGTGAGAAAAGAATGAAACAATCACTTTTAAAATCATACTTGTTATATGATGCCATATGTTAGGATTATTTTAAAAAATTGAATAAGTGATTTATTTTTCTAAATAGTATTGACGTGATACAATATAATATATAAGCTCAAATTTATGTGTCTTTAACATTTTTCATGTATGATATAATTCTTTTTTTTTTTTATATATATAATTAAATTGTATAAGATAATCTCTTCAAACTTATTTTTAGTCCTAATCCCTCATTACTTTGAATGCATGTTATATTTTTTATATGTTATATGTGCATTTAAAAGTACAAAAATTTGAAGCTTTGACAACACTAGCGACGAATAGCAACTGCTGGAGATCCAACAAATGATGCAACACCATCGAGTAAAGTTTTGGATCATGATAACTACCTTCTTTTAATAAACAATTACATATATTATACATTGGATGTGATTCAAAATCACATACTTTTAGTGTCCACTAAGAGCATATAGGACCTACAATTATATAATGCAATTGGCATCATGGTATCTACTTTTTGAACATGCGTTCCAATTATATTATTTTTTACACATGCTTAATTTTGAGTCCTCTCAATACTTTTAAACACATATTAAAAGTGCGTTAAAGCATAAGGATAGTTGAAGCTCCAACAAATCCGATAAAAGGTCCATAGGAGCTCCGACAATTCATATTATGCGTTCTTGTAAATTTTTGAATCAAAAATGTTACTTTTGAATATGCATTAATTAAATGATTTTTATCATTTAATGTTATTTATTTTTTAGTATAAATTTATTAAGACAGTTAAAAATAGATAAGAGTGAACAGGGCGTAAATAAAACTGCCCAAGGTATTAACTATTAAGGTAATATAACCATCCGCTTTTAGTTTTCTTGTTATAGATTGCCTAAGATGTTCCTAAAGATTTATTTACAAAATTTTGGGTTATTACTAATGAAACCAAGTATAAAGAGGAAATAAGTTTGGCTAAGGCTATATTCTAAATTGAAAGTGGTGAAAAGTAGAGCTCCTTATGCTTTAGACATGGATGAGGTACTAAGGACGGAAAGGGAGATAAATTCTCTTTTAGAATGGGATGAGATTATGTGGAGGTAGTGATCTCGACAAGTGTGGCTTAAACATGGTGACAGGAACTCTCGCTATTTTCACATGGCTAGATTGATGGATAGTCAATAGAATTGGGTTTCATCTCCAGAATTAATTGAAGAGATGTTCCTTAATTACTACTTTGAACTCTTTAGTAGTGAGGGCCCTTCTAATGTGGATACGATTATTGATTGCTTGTCCCTAATGATTACTGCTGATATGAACAATATACTAATGCAACATTTCATTAGAGAAGATGTTGAAATAGCCCTTAGTCAAATGCACCCCATGAAAGCTCTTGGTCCTGATGGAATACCAGCACTTTTCTATCAAAGATACTGGAATACTCTCGGAGATAAGGTATGTGAAGCTGTATTACAAGTTTTGAATAACAATTTTTCTCTACAAGGAAAAAATCATACTCTCATCTCCCTTCTTCCTAAGGTGGATTCACCAAGTTTTGTGAATGAATTTAGACCCATAAGTCTCTGTAATGTGCTGTATAAATTGGTGGCCAAATGTATCACTAATAGAATGAAATGTGTATTGTCTGATGTTATATCTGATTCCCAAAGTGCTTTTGTTCCTGGACGCTTGATTACAAATAATTATGTTGTAGCGTTTGAAACCATTCATTCTATGAAGAGGTGTTTGAAAGGGAAGAAGTATAAAGCTGCTGTTAAACTGGATATGTGTAAGGCTTACGATAGAATTGAATGGGATTTCCTGTATGCTTTACTAAAGAAGCTAGGTTTCAATGATCATTGGGTGGCTCTGTTAATTAACTGTGTTACTTCTGTGTCCTACTCGCTCTTGGTCAATGGTTCCACAACTCCTACTTTCAAGCCTAGAAGGGGTTTAAGACAGGGTTACCCTTTGTCACCATACCTTTTCATTCTATGTAATGAGGGACTATTTGCCCTTTTAAGAAAGGCTGAGGCTGATAGATGTATAAAGGGACCTCCTGTGGCTAGAAATAGTTCTAGGGTCTCACACCTCTTCTTTGCAGATGACAGTTTTATTTTCATGGAGGTTAATGACATCTCTATTGCTAAGTTGAAGGAAGTATTACTGTGCTATGGAAGTGCCTCAGGTCAGAAGGTAAATCTATCAAAATCTGCCATGGTTTTCAGCCCAAACACGGATAATGGTGTTAGAAAGGCAACTCAGGATATTTTAAGCATCCCAATGGTGAACTTCATGAAAAGTATCTGGGGTTGCCAACAATTGCAAGGAGAAACAAAAGAAAAATGTTTGGAAAGATCAAGGAGAAGGTTAACTCGAAAATGAAGGCTTGGAAAGAAAAATGTCTATCTCTAACAGGTAAGGAAGTCATGATTAAGGCTGTGATCCAATCCTTTCCCTCTTATACTATGAATTGGTTTAAACTTCCCTTTAGTTTATGTAATGATTTACATAGAATGATAGGAAGATTTTGGTGGGGTTTTGATGTGGATAAAAGGACTACCCATTGGTTATCTTGGGATAAATTGTGTAAGCCAAAAGCTTTAGGAGGAATTGGTTTCAGGAATCTCATATCTTTTAACCAAGCTTTGCTACCTAAACATACATGGAGGTTTTTGCAACAGCCAAATTCATTAGTATCTCGTATCTTGAAGGGTAAGTATTTTAATAATTGCAGTATCTTGGATGCAAAAGAGTCTATTCATGCTTCGTACCTTTGGAAGAGCTTGTTATGGGGTAGAGAGGTGTTTATGAAGGGCATGAAGTGGAGAGTTGGTAATGGTGCGAATATTTTGATTTATAAACATAAATGGCTACCAGGAACTGTCCCCACTATTTTGTCCCCTAAATCCCTCCCAAGTGATGCTAAGGTTTCTTCTTTAATTAATCAAGCTGGTCAATGGCGAGATTCTTTTATTGATGAGCACTTTCAAGAGTATGAGGCTAGTACCATTAAGGCTATCCCTTTGAGTGGTGGATGTCATGCAGATAAAGAAATTTGGGGGAAGACTAGCGATGGATGTTTCATTATTAGAAGTGCTTATTGGGTGGTTGAGGAGAATCATTTATGGAGTAGTAAGAACGACTCGGGTTCAGGACCAAGTAGTGTGGAGGCATCTAAATGGTGGGCTCGAATTTGGGCCCTACGCTTTGTGATCTTTCAAAAAAGAAGATTGTGAGTAATATTTGGTGCCAACTTTGTAATGGAGTCTATGAGGTTTTAAATCATTGCTTATGGAAGTGTCAAGTGGCAACTATGGTATAGAATGACTCCAATTTTGTCTCTTTGCTGTTGGACAAAACCCACCTCTCTTTTGTGGATATTTTTAACTATATTTCTTCATCTTGCTCTGCTTTAGATGTTGATCTTTTTGCTTATGTATGCTGGGCAATTTGGCACAATCGTAATGAGCTTTTACATGGAAAACCAGGCAGATCGCCTTCAAGGTTGTTAGAATGTGCGAATATGCTACTGACTGAGTTCCACGCTTTTAATAATAGGTATGCAAATTTGATTTCTAATGATCACCTTTGTAGATCTACTTCTTGGGAGACACCTCCCACTGGTAGACTTAAAACTAATATTGACGCTTTTGTTAAGGATAGTAAGGGGGGCTAGGGGTCATTTTTTGAGATGATTATGGACAACTAATATTTGCTTGTGCTGCTCCCAAAAATCCAATTTTATCTGTTTTGACTGCGGAACTTCATGCTTTATGTCTAGCTATTAATATTGCTAGAGAGAGGAATCTTGGAAATGTTATTTTTGAATCTGACTCTTTACAGGCTGTTTCAATGATTAATAAGATGAGTGTTTGTTTTGCTGTTGATGGTATACTAGTGGAGGATATTAAAAGAGGATTACGAGATTCTTGTTCCAGTATTCAATTTAGGAAGAGAGAAGCTAATCTTGTGGCACATAGGATTGCGAGTTTGGCTTTGGGTTTATTTGATATGCGTTTTTGGACCTGGGATGCTCCCCTAGTATTTTGGAAGCTATTTCTTATGATGTAACTTGGTCTAATAATGTAAGGACTATTTTAATTTGAATGAAGTTTTTCTTTCTTATAAAAAAAAAAAGTTTGGCTAAATTTTTAACTACTAAATTTTTTCAAGAAAATAACAAAAATAACATCTTTTATGTTCAAATTATATGTTTTCACAATTAAAAAATGATTTAACATAATTTTTTTTAACGTCGGTCCAATTGAACGTCATTCAAATTAAATTGTGGCAATTTAGACCCGTTCAATGTAAACGTTCAATAGTGAATGATTAATGTTATTGAGTGCAATTTTATTATTATAAATTTTATGAGTGTTATTTTTGGTAATTTTCCGAATTTGTTTTTTTAATGTTAAATTGACAAGATTGCAAATATGAAATCTATGTAACAATGTTTCTTGTAAGATTACGTAAATAGCTACATTGAAAGGATTTTGTAACAGCTCTCCATTAGATTTGTCCAACTTGAGGTTATGTTCCAAGAGCATTTTAACAATTCTTGAATCAAAAAGTTTTGCTTGTGTATCCTGCCTGCTCTAAGCCTTAAGTTTTGCTTCTTCAAGAAATTGCATCTTTATCATTGCTTGCAATAATAATATTGTCAATGTATACAAGGACCACAATGATAGAGTTATTTCCTATACATGAGAAATAGAGAATAATCGGCTTTGATTGAGAGTATATTCTGAAGACAATTTGGCATACTAGTGACGAGAAGCTTGCTTGAACTCAAAAAGTAACAACATACTAAACTTCTATTACATTTTTTGAGAAGCCTGGTGGGAGTTTCATATAAATTAACTTCCTCGTCAAGGTCCCATGTAAGAAAACGTTATTGACATCTAACCGATGAATATACAAATTTTTAATTACAACTGATGCAACTAATAAAAAAGTCTCATGATAGTCTAATCCTTCTCGTTGGTCATAGCCTTTAGCTACAACTCTAGTTCTATAATGCTCAACATTAACGTCGGGTTTGTGTTTGATTTTATAAATTCATTTAGATCCAATGGATATATATAGAGAGTCTTATCAAGAAGTTTAAAATGAGTTGATGCAAGACTGTTGCAACTCTGCTCGACAATAGCAAAGCCTTAAGAAAAGAAGATGGCTCGCCAAAAGTAGATAGCTCATAATTTCGAAGTATCATTAGAAGTCTTTTATGCTTAACCGTAACAAGACTAGATATAATGTATGCCACTTGCCTACTATTAAGATTCATGCAGTGTCCTACACAAGTTCACTATGGAGCAGCAAGGTGGATACTCAAGTATTTACAAGAAATGAAGAACTACAGAATAGGGTACAAGCCATCGTCAAGTCTAAGGCTAGTTGGATACACTGACAATTATTGGATAGGATCTGTTGATGACATGAGAAGCACATTTGGTTATGCTTTCACATTGGGCTCAAGAATCTTCTCTTAAGCATAAAAGAAATGAGCAACAGTAGCATAATCATCGGCAGAAGCAGAGTACATTGCAATAGCTCTCACTACAAGCCAACCAAAATGGTTAAAGCAAATTCTTGAAGACATGGGAGAGTCACAAGAAGAAGCTACAAAATTATATTGTGACAGCAAGTAGGCTATAGCAATTACAAAGAATCCAAGTGTTTCACAACAGAACCAAATACATAAGTATAAAGTATCACTTCATCATAGAAGCAAAAGCCAATAAAGAAATTGAGCTCAAATACTGCAAGACAGAGGATTAAAAAGATGACATTTTCACGAAGGCACTAACTCGAGTGAAGTTCGAGTTACTACAAGAGATGATTGGAGTAATCGAAATTAACATCAAAGAGGAGTGTTAGAAAGTGATGTTAATTTTTATTTGGCTCAATTAGAATTGAGTGTTGCAAAATTCAATTTAAGAGTCCATTAAAATATTGGAGTCCAAATAACCCAAATTCTATAAACTTGCTCTAGAATTGTCTTAGAAAATATCTAGATATTTTAAGAAGGGAGAGTAATAGAGAATTCTAGAGAATTGAATAATTTAATAAAAAAATCTAGTGGATGAATTATACCCATTATGATTAAGAAAGTGTTGGCAAAATTCTAGCTATTGGTTAGGGTAAAGCCTTTAGTATAAATAGGATAGTCTTGCTCATTTTGTATCGATCCAAAAAGTTGAGTAACCAATACAAGACAAATTCTGTTCTAATATCCTCTTGTTACACCTTTATTTCATAGCTTTTTCACTTGTCCTCCTGTAAGCAACTATCTAGACAATACTAAATCAAATAAATTAAATATTTAACTATTCAATTTTACCCAAGCTACCCATATCTAGCAAATACTATTCATTTACATATTCTAAAAACCATCACTAAAGGTATGGTTTTAGATTGAGTAATATCGTTATTTGGATATGGGTTAATGTGTGTATCGAACGATAAATCAAGGGCTGTGTTTGGAATGACAATTGAGTTAGTAGGGTAGAACTTTGGTTTTGTGTGGAAAAAGGAAAATATTTTCACGAAATTGAACATCTCTAGGAATTTTTTTTTTTTTTGTGTTTCAAGAAACTTTGTATCATTTTTGTGCAAAAGGATAGCCTAAAAAAATGCAACGAGTAGATCTCTTATCAAATTTTGTCTTTGAAGCACTAGTATTGGTAACAAAACATGGAAAACCAAAAACTTTTAAATGTGAGAAAGAAGGGATGGTCCCAGAAAGAGTTTCATGCGGGGGTCTTCACCACAAAAGTTAACAGGTAAATATGCTTGAAAACACAAAGAACGAGCCACATTTAATAGGTGTTTATGTTTTCTTTGGACAATTTTATTTTGTTGTGGAATGTTGACGCAATTTTGTTGATGAACAATTCTATTTTTATGAAAAGAATCTTGCATGTTAAATTCTATATCATTATCAGAAGGAACACCCTTTCTTTTGTAACCAAATTGAGTTTCAAAGATTGAAATATTGATCGAGTCTCGCTTTTGTTTTTCATTAAAAAAAAAAAAAAACCCATGTGGCTCTTGAGAAATTGTCAACAATAAATAAAAAAAAATGTGCAACGGTGAGAGAAACATGATGATATTTTCCCCATATATCACTGTGAATAAGGTCAAAAGGATATGTGGATTTCTTATTGCTCAAAGGAAACCCATTTGTTTTACAAGAGGACAAGTTTCACAAATTTCATAAGAGGATAAATTTAAATCAGTAACATAACTAATTTGAAAGTAATTTAAAACGAGATATACTAGGATGCCCTAAACTCCAATCCCACAATACAAAAGTAGAAAGAGCAACATGAAAAGTGGAAGAAGCTCTAAGGTGTGGGAAAATTGAATAAGTAAAGTCCCCAATGTGATTTAGCATGAACTAATTTATTTACAGTTATCAAATTAAACTGGAAGCTTGGTACATAGAGAACATTGTGAAAATAATTGAAGGTGTTAGTTTAACAATTCCAATATGTGTAATAGGTGCATTAATTTCATTAGGAAGTTTGACAAATTTGGATGAAACAAACTTATGTTTATAAATTTTAAAAGGTGTTATTTTTAGTAATTTTCCATGACTTTTTAAACAATTGGGATAGAATTGATCAATAAAATTTGACTTCGAACACGAGCAAAAGTATCATATAATCCCATTAAAAATTGATTTGTTTTATATGATTCCTTATAACCCTCAAGGGCTATGATAAATATTAATGGCTTATTTAGTCTTTAATTTATTTAAAATCTTAAATTTGGTCTCTAATTTTTCAATTCATACAATTTAGTCCCTAAGGTTTAAAAATTTGATAAATTTAGTCCAAAATTACAATTTTTTTTAAAATTGATTTAAGGATGTTATACTTAAAATATGATACAACTTGACTTTTTAATTCATTTGGTCTCCAACTTATTTCAAAATACATAATTTGGTCATTAACTTATAAAAAAAATTATAATTTGGTCATCAATATTTAATAATATGATAGTTAACTATAGCATCCATTAAATTTATTTAATGAAAATTGAGATTTTGGATTAAATTAGTCAAATAAAGGTTTGGGATTAAATTATGTGAATTGAAAGGTTAAGTATCAAATTATAAGATGTTAAATAGGTTATGGACCAAATAAGCCAATATTAATAGAATCCTGGCATTGAGGTATTGAAGTTATCCTCTGTTTTGAAGATCATAAATATATATATGGTCCATTTACCCGTGGGAACCTTTCTTTTAGATCTAGCCAAAGGTCTCTTGTAGTTTCTGCATATATTGCATCTTGAGCCAACTCTGGTCATAAAGCATTCATAACCCAAGAGGACACCATATCATCACATTGCAAAAAGGTTTGTGTAGGGTTCCATCTATAAAGCTTGCTTTCCTTTTGGCACTCAAAAGCCTTTGAGCATGGCTCTACTCCAAATTGTATAGTTTTCACCATTCAAAGAGGTGGAAACAAGAACCATTCACTACAACAATATTTGGATTTAGGGACGGATAGGAATTGAAAAAACATTGCCAATCGTCCACAGGGTTTTCAGATGAAAAAAAAAATGGAGTTATAGAATCAGATTTTGAAAATTCATAATTGATTCTAATTTCTTTCAACCCAAAGAAGTTGAATCCAAATAAGGCTCTGAATCAAGTGGGTTTGTACCCTTCATTTAAATAGAAGGATAAAAAAAATATGCAGGGACAATAGTAAAATGATTTTTAGGAAAAAAAGAAAGTTTTCAAAACCATTGTAAAAGATGAAATTTATTTAAGAATGTTTCTTGTATGTATTGTACTACAAAGATACAAATATTTACATTCAAGAAATTAATGGTCAAAAAGGCTATATAAGGCAAGAAATAAAAGGTTTCTAATACTACTCCTAGAATCATGTTCATAGTTATGGAAGAAAAATTTGACTTTCTTAATATTTTCTTTTGAGAATAAAAACATATAATTAAACAGTTATCTTTCATTCATTCTTCAAAACTCTAAGAGCAATATTTGAATTCTTTCAAAAAGTGCACACATCGTTTTGAATATAATATTTTAATTAGTAATTAGATGGGAAGATTAAGATAAGTTCTATTATAAAGATGTTAAAGAATATAATTCGTATGCTAGGCTCTACTCTAAACTTAAGCTCTTGGGTGAGTAAGCTCTTGGGTGAGTGATAAAAATATATCATTTGTATTTTTCTCAATTTTAATTGATCTTGGGGTTGTCTTACATTTCATTTATACTCTTTAATAAAAGATACATTTATAATATCTAAACTAACAAATTAAAATATTATAAGAACTATAACAACATATATGTAACACATGTGACATAATTTTGGCTAAATTATATCATTAGTCTCTAAATTTTAACTATTAATACTAAGGTTTACAAACTTTTAAAATTTTACACATAGGTTCCTAAATTTTTAAATCCTACAATTTATTTTTAAATTTTTAAAATTTCACACATAGTTTCTAAAATTTTGATTCAAAACATGTGTTTTAGCTAGGGGTGGCAATTGGTCAAATCCTAACTCAATTCAAATTTTGAGCTAGCCAAAAACTAGAACAGTCCAAATTAGTCAAACCCTAGCTCAATTCAAATTTAATTCGAGTCAGTAAAGGTGAGCTCGAGCTTAAACTAAACACAAACGAGCTGGTTTAAATTAGTCCGAATTGTTAATTACATTTTTTTTAGTTAATATAACTTTGTTATTAAAAAAATATGTTTAATTATTAAAGCTCAAGCAACATTACTTAAAACAACAAAAGAGCAAAAGATAAACATAAGAGGAAAAAATTAATTCTTAAAGCAAGAAGTTAATTTCTAAAAAAATAATTAGGAAAATGTTAAACGCCATCAAATATTACCTATGCAAAAGTCAAAGACTGTCGTGTTCTTATAAAAACTCACATTTAGAATAAAGATCTCCTAAATCCCAATATAATTTCTTTTAGCCACTAAACAAAACAAATAGAGATGAGTAAGATTAAATATAGATACTTAACAAAAAGAAAAGTTCAAGTAACTTAAAATGTTAGATAATAATATAACCTTTTTTTTTTATATATACGAGAATAAAACTTTGATTATCACATAATACATGGTTATCATGATAATGGACTAATTGAAAAGAGAATAGCACAACATAGGTTAATAAAAGGTTTGAAGTTTTACTTCAAAGGTTAATACCTAATCGATTTAAAATTAGAAATTTCATAATACTAATTAGAATTAAAGATGAATATTTTTTTTTGTTTAAAGAGTTAAGTAAATTTAAATGCTAAAAGTATTAACATCAAAGAATGTAACACAATATTATGACAAAATGAATAAATTATAATTATTTATTCATTATCAACTTATTTTTCAAAAGAAAATAGAAGAAAAATAACTAATATATTATAAAAGATAAATACAGAAAGAAATAAAAGATTATTTTAATTTTGACATAGTCTTTTTTTTTCTTTTATCTTTTTCATTTTAAATTTAATTCAATTTTATTTCATTTCGGACTAATGGACTGACCCTAATTTAGCCCATTTTTTTTCAAGTTATTCGAACTGGGCCAAAACAGACTTAAATTTAATTCGATTCGAGTTCGATTCGGTTAATCGAGGTATAGCATAAATTGCCTCATTTAATTTTAGTAGCTAAAATAGGACTTATATATAAATTTTTAAAAATTTAAGACTAAATTATAGAATTTAAAAATTTGAGAACCAATGTAGTAGTTAAGCATTATTCTTCGGCTCTTTGAATTCTTCATCTAAATTTCACTCTTCTAATTAACAACCTAACAATTCTTAAAAAATTTGATCGTTGATAATGCCTTGAGATCGTTAATGTTTCAACTGCAATGTAACCCCGAACAATAATGTTGGATTTAAATATGTATATATGAGAATAAAACTTGTCAAAATATAAGAAAACATGCTTAAAGTATCATTAATAAAATTTAAGTGAATAAATTATCACACTAAACCGAATATGTTAATTTAATGAATCACATAATAATTGCTGTGTTTTCTATTTAAAAAGAAAGAAATAAACAATGATTTATGAAGAGAAAAATTTTATACTATAAATGAGAATACAAGAGCAAAAGCAAGACTTGTACGGTTTTCTTGAGAGGATTTTTGTGCATGGTCATTCATAGATCTGGCTGAATGACAACCTTGAAATATTAGGACGCTTCTTTAGAAAATAGTTTTTTTTTTTTTTTTTTTAAATATTTAACATGACATTATCATTATATAATTAAAAAAAAAATAGGAAACAAATATTTTTGATGATTAACAAGTATATTTTATTTTTTAAATGACTGATTTATTCAATTTATTTTAAAAATAATTCATTTACTCGCATTCATTGTAAGAAACATATCTTCAAAACAATCTCTCTTTAAAACAACATAGATTAAAAAAAAATAATCAAAATGATACAATTAACATATGCTCAAAAATATTTTGTAAAAAACAAACAAACAACCAAACACATGTTCAGTAATATTAGTTCAAAAAAAAATATGTTCAATAATATATGTATAAAAAACATATATTTTTCATATAAACATATTCATATAACAAAATGAGTACATAATTTTTTTTTTTTTTTTGGAAATGTAAAAAGATAATAGAGGTTAAAAATAAAATTAAGGTGAGCCAAGGGGTTATATGGTGCTACGTAAAAAGTATACATGTGTTCTTAAAAAAGTACGAATATGAATCAATTAAGGGTAAAGGGTGTAAGGGGTTTTATAACTTATACGTCTGGAGCATATAAATTTCTTAGCTTTTTAGTAGACTATATAAATTCTGTTGGTTTCATAAAATTAAGGTTAAAATCCTATTTTGATTGTTGAATGAAAAATTGAGTTATACTCTATCACGTGTTGGTCATTTGACCAAGTTTAGGATGATATTTTAAGTCATTTACCATTTATGTCTAATTTTATATAACTTTGATAGAAACCCTAATAACCTCAATAAATCTTATTCTAGATATATCCTCACAAGTTGACACACATGACTATTACATAAATGACATAATTTGACCTAACTTTTTAAATAACGGTCAACAATACCCATGACACCGTTCACACCAATATTCACATGATGACACCGTTGCCCAATGTTCATCAAGCTTATTCATTCATAAGCAATCACAAGCAACAATGCCAGTTGACACCAGAACAATCACAACAATTATCCTAGAAATTTCTCTCTTGCTGCAGCAATACAGATCCGCTCGCCTTCTTCCTCTTGCATACCGACCAACATTGTGATCATTGCAATTGAGATTGACACACTATTGTCAATTATCAAACACAAAATTTTTATTGTAAATTTTGTAACAAAAGAGGGCATTTAGAAGATAGGTGTAAAATAAAAAAATGGGTTTCCACTTCAAATGGGACCCACAGCAACAAAGCAAGTAAAAATAGGAGCTCTTCCTCACACCATTTTCATGATGCCATGCAACAGAGACAAGCATAGGCCCACGTTGGCCATTCATGCAGCAACTAGGATCTTCACATGCTTCTTCATGTAATCCTTTGGCAACACTTTTTCCAAAACAAATTCAATAGTTGACACATGATCTTTCTATGCTTTCTCCTAGTAATGGGAACACTTATGCCAATGCTGCATGTCTTAATTCTTTTTCCATTGCTTCAATTAATTATGTGTTTACTAAGCCATGGTTCTTGGATAGCACCATATAGTTTTTGATTCTACTTTATTTTCTAAACCTAAATCACCATCTATACTTGTTAATTTACCCACTGGTTCTTCCATTCCAATTATTTCTATTAGTACAATACCATTTAATTCAAATATCACCTTAAAAGATGTTTTGTGTCTCCCCTCTTTTCATCTAATCTCATGTCAACAAGCAAAGTTGATGCACAAAAACTTGATAGTCAAATTTTATATTTTATAAAAAGCTCGCAAGTGCACAAATCACTTGTAATGAGTGATAAGTATACTCCCAAGATCGTCTTTCAAGGAATTGCGGTGGTTTTAAAACGTTATTTATTTTCTTATTCAGTCGAACAAACAATCCTAAACATTCTAACAATTGTCGTGTTATAGAACAGACTGTAAATTCCTAAATTAATTATATAACTAAAAAAATGCAAATAAAAGTAATCACAACCAAAGTGGGGATGATGGATGTAAATGGAAATTTTAGTTCGCTATCCATTCATGGCAAAAATAAATTAAGCATTCAATTAAAAGTTGGATTTAATGATTTTTTCGCTAAACCTAAAAAATCCCAAATCAAAGGCAATTTTCACTACGATCAACTAATTAACGTCTTTGATCCGGATCATTAACTAATCAGTCGAAATTAGCTCAAGAAAATAATTCTAACCACCTAAACTAACACAAATCAATGCAATCAATTTAGGCTCTTGTTCATAATGCACAATTAAGCAAAGATAGCGTTTCTAATGCCTAATTCTAAAATATTCTTTCTAACTACAAACTAAGGTTTGGTCCACCATTAATTCACAATCAGAAAATAATATGAACATGAACAAGAAATAAATCCAATCATATATAATTAAATTACAAAATTGTTCTTCCATTTATTGGAAGCAAGACTAACATCTCAATTACATAAATTAGCCAACCATAACTAAATTGGTGTCAATCAATTTAGTCATGGAGGCAAACCACAAAATCAGAGAAGAAAAATATATGTAACTAAAGATACCCCAATAAATCTTCTAGCTCTAAATCCTTGAACTTGATTGATCCTCTTTCTCAAATCCTTGGAGTAGCTTCAACAATGGAGGGTCTCCTCTTAATTTTGGGTGGAAAACCCTTGCTGTAGTAGCAGCTAAGGTGGGGAAGAAATTTGGTGTAAAGACTTGTGTTTGGGAGAGATATAATGTGGTATTTATAGGGGGAATGAAGTGGAACACGCGTTTTAGGATTTCTGGGCAGTTTTGGCACGCTCGCCTCGGCGTAGGTTTTTGCCCGCCGTGGCGCGCGTTCTATTTTGGCTCCAGAATTGAAAACAGAAACCTCCTTGCCTAGGCGCAAGTTTTTCATGCCTAGGCGCGCGTTCTTTTGTCTTGTATGTAACCCTTACATAGTTTTTGAATTCCAATGTAAGCCTTACATTCTCTAGCTTTTGTTGCTCCATTTTCTCTCTTTTTGTGTCATTCAATCCAATATTCTTCTAAGAGTCCAAAAACCTACAAAATACAAAAATACCTTCCAAAACACGAAAATAATAAAATAAAACATAAAATGAATGCTTAAAAAAATAACAAAACATAGGTCAAAATTGTGTTCATCAAAAGTCACTGACTTTGAATTATTTTGCCATTTTTTCCCCCACCTTTTGTGTTTTACAAGATCTGGCCTCAAGGAAGATATTTAGTTCAGATAAGATGCATCACGCATGGTGGTCTTTATTACATGTCCCTATTACAAAGGACACCTATCTCCCATCAAGTTTCATTTTCATCCAATAAATTGCATCAATGTCTTGGACATCCATCGCCTTCTTGTCTTAAGCTAGCTTCTCCTTTTTTACTTCCTAGCGAAGTTTTCTTTGATAATAATTGTAGCGTTTGTCCTTTAGCCAAATAGATAAGACTTCCATTTTCTTTAAGTTCAATATCAACTCATGCACTTTTTGATTTATTGAGTGATATTTGGGGTCCTTACGAAATTCCCAATCACTATGGGATCACTTCTTTATTATAATTGTGGATGATTTTACATGATGTCCTTGGGTATTTTTAATATGTCATAAATTGAGACTCGATGGCTTTTAAAGTCTTTTATGACTTTTTCTCACACTCGATTCCATGCCATAGTTAAAATTTTCAAAGTAAATGATTGGTTTGAATTTTTATCAATGAGCTAATGGCATTGAACGTCAACCCACTTGCATTTACACTCTCCAGCAAAATGGAGTTGTTGAACGCAAACATTATCACATAGTTATAGTAGCACGTTCCTTACGCTTCCAATCTAATATACCACTACCTTTATGGGGTGATTGTGTTACTTATTGTCGTCTACCTCATTAATCATTTACTTTCGCCCATTCTTTCTAACAAATCACCATTTACATTATTACATAAACATTCCCTATCTCTTGATCATTTACGGGTTTTGGGTTGTCTCAATTACACTACTATTGTCCATCTTAAGCACAAGTTTGAACCCAGCGGCTAAAAGTGTGCTTTTATTGGCTATCCTACTAGCCATAAAGGTTATAAGCTGTATAATTTGGAGACTAAAGAGTTTTTGATATGTTGTGATGTCAAATTTCATGAGGCTATACTAATACACCACCAGCCTAAAAATCCACCCCCACATCTCCCTTTTCACCACTTGTCGACCCCACCCCCACATTTTCCTTCCCACCACTAGCTGATCCCACCCCTACACCTAGCCTTCTAATTTATGATCCCATCACTCCGACCCCAAATTTCCCACCTCTTTTTGTCTTCTGACTCTAATACACATGCACCTGCCCCACCCAATGGCATCATGCTTTCCCATCCCAATAGCCCCCTAGTTCTATCTCAGTATCCCACACTTCTTCATCACCCCATCACCTTGCACCCATTCTTGATACTTCTTCAACTATTCATCCTCCACTTAGGCAGTGCACACGTCTTAAATAACTCTTGGCATGGATGAAAGACTACCATATGTCTAACCAAGTCACTCATTCTTCCCTGGCACTAGGTTCTGCAAAAGGTACTTGTTATCCCATTTCTACTTTTATTTCCAACTCTTATTTTTCCTATTCCCATTGTTCTTTTTTAGCTACATTATAGGTCCCTCTGAGTCCACCACATATGATGAAGCTATTCTTGATCCTAATTAGTGTCAGGTTATGCAAACATAATTAGATGCAGTCCTATTGGCCATAAGCCCATCGGGTCCAAACAAGTTGAATGATTATTAAGAAACTTTCTCACCCATTGCCAAGCTCACTACTTTGCAATGTCTTCTTATCATTGATGTTGCTCGCTATTGTTTCATTCACCAGTTGGATGTTCATAAGATATTTCTTCATGGCACTTTACATAGAGGTTTAAATGGAACCCCTTCCTGGTCTTTATTAACAGTGAGAGAGTTTTGTATGTCGCTCAAGAAGTTCCTTTATAAACTTAAATAGTCATCTTGGACTTGGTTCATTACCTTTTCAGATGCTATTCAGTACGCTAACAATCATCAATCAAAGGTAGATTATTCTTTGTTAAAAAAGGTACAAGGTACTTTAATCATTGTCAATATTTTCTGTGTTTATGACATACTTATCACAGGAAAAAATATCCTGTTGAGATTCATTTTGAAATAGGAAAGTAAATAAAATGTTAATATGGTAGAGATCATTCTATATGGTAGAAATCATTGTATTTAATTAATATCCTTTTATGTCATTCTTATTTCTATTATAAATTTATGTAATATGTGCAAAGTAATTCAATTGAGTGAAATATTCGAACCAAATATTACATTCTTCTTTCTACATAGTATCAAAGCCAGTTAGGGTTATGTAAATAATATATATATATATAAGAAAAATCATAAACCAAACTGCCAAAAAAATCACCACTCATTCACCGTCCACCACCCAAACAGATTTGTCCACCACCAAACACCGTCCACCACCCAAAATCTACCACCAAACACTGCCCATCACCCAAAACCAACCCGTCAACCTCCTCCCACCATAAACAGATCCCAACCCAGAAACTCGATCACAACATTTCTGCGCCACCACCATAAACAGATCCCAACCCAGAAACTCGATCCCAACATTTCTGCGCCACCATCATACAACCCAAATCCAATCAACCCCACCAATCAAACCACCATTCACCAAAGAAGATCACTGAGATCTGGCTTTGACATCGACGTTTGGGACATGCCTCATTTCGTTATTTAAAAAGGTTGTTTCCCAGCTTATTTACAAATTTGGATATTTCTATTTTCAAATGTGATGTGTGTGAACTTGCAAAAAGTCATCGTACTTCATTTCCTTTAATTTTACACAAAAGTTCAGTTCCTTTTATGGTGATTCACTCTGATATTTGGGGACCATCTAAAGTTCCCACATTGGGGAGGTTACATTGGTTCGTTACTTTAATAGATGATTGTACTCAAATGACTTGGTTATGCATGATGAAATCCAAATCAGAGGTTACATTGTTGTTTCAGAAGTTTTATAACATCATTCATACATAGTACAATGCTTGCATCCAAGTGTTACGAAGTGATAATGGTGGGGAATACCATAGTTCTGAACTTCGGCATTTTTTGGAATGTTATGGCTCAATTCATCAAACCACTTGTCCAAATACACCTCAACAGAATGGTGTGGCCTAACGCAAGAATAGACATTTGTTGGAAGTTGTTCGTGCTTCCCTACTCGAGGCTCACATGCCCTTATGCTACTATGGTGAAGCTCTTCTCTCTGCTGCCTATCTCATCAATCGTGTTCCATCGAGTTCTACCAACTTCAAAACACCCTTCCAAACACTTACAAAAGCTATAGTTGCTCCAACAGGCTCAAACCTACCCCCTCATGTCTTCGGATGTGTTGCCTATATTCATCTTCCTAAACACCAATGTAGTAAGTTACTACCTCGAGCCTTGAAGTGTGTCTTTGTCGGATATGCAATTCATCAAAAAGGATACAAATGTTATCATCCCCCCACTAAATGAATGTTTATCACTATTGATGTTGTTTTTCATGAAGATACTATGTATTTTTCTAAGTCTGACTTTCAGGGGGAGTCTCTTGATGAAATTCAGACTCTTGTATACAACGTTGAGGAAGATGTGGTGGAAGTATCTGATCCAAATGTAGGTGATTTGAATCCAATTAGTCAAAACTTTGATGTGAATGGTGATACCCTACACAATGACATAATAAACATAGACGTGAATGAGATGGAATCTAATAATCAAAACTTGGATCTAAGTGGGATTGAACACCTAGAAAGCTAGGAAACTTCTGAAAGCCAAGAAAAGCCAAGAAACTTTTGAAATCGAACCTGAGTCTTTCACAATTGATACACCAAACCAATTGTTGTTTGAGAATATTCCTTGTACAATGCCTGAGTCATCTAGTAAACAGTTACCACAACGTCTCATCAGAGGTATTTCAAAACCTACATATGAACCTCAATTGTCTAGTAAAGTAAGATATCCTATGAACCATTATATGTCTACACATCGTTTGTCAAAATCAAATCAGTAATTTATCAATCAATTATCTACTATATCTATACCTAATAGTGTGCAGGAAGCATTAAATAATCCAAGATGGAAAGCTGCAATGAATGAAGAGATGACCTCCTTGTAGAAAAACCAAACTTGGGAGCTTGTCAACCGACCCACAGAAAAAAGCCAGTTGGGTGTCGATGGATCTTTACTGTAAAATACAAAGCTGATGGAACGATCGAATGGTTTAAGGCGAGATTGGTAGCAAAAGGGTATACTTAGACTTATGGAATTGACTGCACTGAAACATTTGCACCAGTAGCCAAAATCAACACAGTCCGAGTCTTGTTATCCTTAGCTGCAAATTTTGATTGGCCGTTACAGTAGTTTGATGTGAAGAATGCATTCCTACATGGTGAACTATCTGAAGAGGTCTATATGGATCTCCCACCAGGGTGTATGGTAACAGAAAGACAAAATCAAAAGATGTGCAGGTTGAAGAAATCGCTATATGGATTAAAACAGTCCCCTAGAGCTTGGTTCAAACGATTTACCAAATCTATGACAACCTTTGGTTACAAACAAAGCAATTCAGATCACACATTATTTTTAAAGAAGCAACATGGGAAAATTACTGCACTCATTGTATATGTGGATGACATGATCGTCATAGGCAACGACCCAGAAGAAATGCGAGCTTTGCAGGAATACTTGTCTGAGGAATTTGAAATAAAAGACTTAGGCCCCTTAAAATGCTTTCTAGGAATTGAAGTATCTCGATCAAGTAAAGGAATCTTTATATCTCAGAGAAAGTATGCCTTAGATCTGCTACATGAAACAGGTATATTAGCTTGCCAACCAGTTGATTCTCCAGTAAAAGAGGGTCTGAAGTTATGTATTGAGACAAATTAGGTACTAGTGGACAGGGGGAGATATTAGAGACTTGTTGGAAGGTTGATGTACTTAGCTCACACAAGACTAGATCTGGCTTATGCTCTAAGCATCGTTAGCCAGTTTATGCATAATCCTGGTGAGCAACATATGAATGCAATCATGCGCATTTTGAGGTATCTAAAATCTGCTCCAGGAAAGGGAATTCTATTTTCTAAAAGCACAGACAAGGAAAACATCAAAGTGTATATCGATGCTAATTGGGCCGGAGCAATTGATGATAGGCGGTCAACTTCAGGATACTTTACTTTTGTAGGTGGGAACTTAGTTACATGGAGAAGCAAGAAACAAAATGTTGTTGCATGATCTAATGCAGAAGCTGAGTACAGAGGAATGGCCTTAGGAATTTGTGAAGCATTGTGGTTGAAATTTCTCTTACATGATCTAGGCTACTCTTCAAAACAACCAATTCAGTTGTATTGTGACAACAAAGCAGCATGTGATATAGCTCATAATCTAGTTCAACATGACCGTACAAAGCATGTCGAGGTAGATAGGTTTTTCATTAAGGAAAAAACTAGACGAAAAGGCTGTGGAACTACCAAAGATTCGATCAGAGGATCAGTTAGCTGATATCCTTACCAAATGAGTGTTTAGTCGGGTGCTCTCAAAGTTCTTAGACAAGTTGGGCATGTGTGACATCTATGCACCAACTTGAAGGAGAGTGTTGAGATTCATTTTGAAATAGGAAAGTAAATAAAATGTTAATATGGTAGAGATAATTCCATATGGTAGAAATCATTGTATTTAATTAATTTCCTTTTCTGTCGTTTTTATTTCTATTATAAATTTATGTAATCTGTGCAAAGTAATTCAATTGAGTGAAATATTCAAACCAAATATTACATTCTTTTTTTCTACATATCCAAGAAATGGAACGTCTCAAATCATTTCTCCTCAAATGCTTCCACATCAAAGACCTCAAAAATTTAAAATATTTTTTGGGAATTGAGTTTGCATGACTAAAAAGGGATTTTTATGTCACAAAAAAATATGAACTTGACATTCTACAAGACTTGGGGCTACTAGATGCACGCCTAGACCCTTTTCCAAGGGAAAAAACATGGCACTTAAACCCACAAATGAGGAATTATTTGAAGGTCTTAACTAAATACAAGTGTTTAGTTGGGAGATTGATATATCTTACTGTCACTAGACGTGATATCGTTTTTCCTGTCCATACTTTGAGTCAATTTATGCATGAACCATGAAAATCACATTGAGATGCAGCTATGAGGATTCTTAGATACATCAAAGGGACTCCTGGTCAAGGTCTCTTAAGAGCCTTTTGTGATTCTAATTGGGAAGATGTCATGCCACAATACAACCAGGGTATTGTAATTTTCTTGATAATTCACTCATTTCATGGAGTTCCAAGAAACAAGATAATGTGTCTAGATCATGAGATGAAGCAGAGTACCTTGATATGACAAATATTTGCCTAGAGATAACTTGGCTACGTTATAGATTGCAAGATTTAAGAGTTCCCTAAAAAACTCATGCTTCATTATTTTGTGATAACCAAGCAGCTTTGTACATCATGGAAAATCTTGTTTTCCATTAACATACCAAGCATATTGAGATAAATTATCATATAGTTTGACAAAAATTGCAAGCTGGTGTGATTCACCCTATGTATGTGCCTATGCTTTTTCCGTTAGATAATATATTTACAAAGGCTTTGAAAAATGATCAATTTGTGAAGTTGCGAGGCAAGTTGGGTGTTCATAATCTTCACTTTCTAGCTTGAGAGAGGGAGTATTAAGAATATTGTAATTATTATAAAATATTGTAAATACCTTAATTAGGCATAGTCAACCCATGATTGATGGATCACATTAATCTTGTATGATTTGATGACCCATGAATTGTGGATCAAGTAATCTTAGAATAACTTATAAGATTTGCTTTGTGTAAATGAAAGGCATGTAACTCTATTGTTGTAATACAAGGAATATTCAGCTATATTCTCCTTTTTATTTTATAAAGATGCCCATGCCATATCGAAGTGCAAACCATACCAATTGGATTTTGGTAACAGAACTAGTCGGAAAATATTAGTTGATTCAATATTCATAAGTATATATATTATTGTTAATTATCGATCAATAATTATAATAATTATTATTGTTGTTATTTTTATTTTATTTTATCTATATTTATTTTATACTATATATATAAGTCTGAATCTCGCTTCATAATTTTTTGGACAAAATTATTCCTATATTTTAAGCTTTTGATATTAGTTATCATTTTATACTATATTATTATATTAGTTAAGGACTCTAAACATAATATTGAAAAAATAATTATATTTAAATAAGAACTCTAAACATGATAAAAGAATAAATATTACATCCAATAAGAACTATAATAATATGATAATTACCATATCAAATAAAAATTTTAATATTATTTTATTTTCATAATTAATTTAGAAGCATAAAATTAATTTTATATTTATTTTAAATATGTTTTAAAAATTAATTAATTTTTTTATAATAAATAAAATAATTTATATATAAGGTACGTATTTTTTATTAATAAATAATAAAAAATTTATTAAATATAAATATTTAGGTAACTTTTACTATAATAAGATGAGTTGATGTTAAAAAGTTTTGTAAAATGGTTTGTATGAATGCTTTTAAAAAAATATTTAATTAATTTTTTACTTTATGAAAAGTAATATACAATAAAAATTATTTTATAAATAATAAAATTTAAAAATTATATAAATATGAGTATTTAGCATGATATTACAAGAGTACTTGCATATGTAACTTCACTTATTGAATAAGTCAATTAGGAAAATACATACTAATTGATGTAATTATTATTTTAAAAGTTAATTTTACTTGAACGCAAAAAACATAATTTGATTGAATTTAATAAATATTACTATAAATATTTTTTTACTTAAAAATAATTTATATTATTTAATTATATTTTTAATTGATATGAGATATAAAATAATTTCGACATAAAAATAATTAATTTAAAATAAATAATGATCAACTTATAAATAAATTGTTCGATTCTGACCCCTCATTAAATGCCGAAGTAAGAACCATATGAATTTTCATTCTTAATGTAATTAAATAATTATTCATTCGACGAATGTAAAATTAATACATAATAAAATTATTAAAATAACTGTTGTCATTTACCCACAATATTTTTTTAATAAATATATTAGTATTTATTAATGTAGAAAAAAAATCAATAAAATTAAAAAAAATAAAATAAAACTATCAGATAACTATTGACATTTATGTATAATATATTTATTATATTAACATTTTAAATTTTACTAGCGTAAAAGAAAAATCAACAACTTTTTTTTTTTTTTTTTTAAAAACAAGGCGTCGACCAAAACTCATCAAGGCTTTTTATATATTATTCTATTTATAATTGTAACTATTGACATTTATACACAATATATATAAATATATTACAGTTATTTTATTATTTATTGCATATACAAGAAAAATTAATTAAATTAAAAAAAATAATAAATTTAAATATAATGAGAATAAATTATTATCTTGTTATTAATTAAAAATAATTCACCTCACAGTAGAGGTATTTATAGAAAATTACAAGAGTCTTGTATAGACTATAGTCCTGTTACAAATAGACAAGTATTAATTACAACATATCACACACTAATTACATGACCTACGCTAACACTTCCTACAAGTTGGAGCATACATATCGACCATGCCCAACTTGTTTAGTGAGTCATAAAACACCTTCCTGGAAACTCTTTTAGTAATCACATTTATAAGTTGCTTTTCAGTATGAACAAAAGGGAATCTAACAAGTTTTTATAAAGTGACGATGAACCTCTACATGTTTAGTGTGATAATGATTAACTGAATTTTGTGATATATCAATAGCTGCTCGATTGTCACAATACAACTGCATAGTACTTTTGAGTTCAAAACCCAAATCAAATAACAAATATCTTATCTACAGCAATTCACACACCTCATGAGCCATACCTCTATACTTAGCCTCAGCACTAAATCGCGTTGCAATTTTCTACTTCTTACTTTTCCATATAACTAAATTACCTCCTACAAAGATGAAGTAACTTGATGTCGACCTTCTATCTGTAATATTTTCAGCCTAATTTGTGTTTGTAAAACCACAAATTTTAAGAGTGTTGTTGTGTTTAGAAAACATTATTCCTCTCATTGGAGCTGACTTCAAGTACTTTAAAATTCTTACAACAGCATCCATGTGACTCTTGCTTGGGTTATGCATAAATTGACTTACCACACTTACTACATATGAAACATCTAGTCTCGTATGTATCAAATAAATTAAGCACTCAATCAATCTCTAATAGTGAGCTCTATCAATTGCACTAGTAAAAAAAAAAAAAACGATTTTAGGGACAGTTATTAACAGTCCCAAAAGACTTTTAGGAATGGTTGTGTTTTGGGTCGTAACTGTCCTGTATGTAGGCATCTGAAAAAGTGACTTTTTTATAACTGTCCCTAAAAGTAAAATATAACTGTCCCTAAAATCAAAACAACCCTCCCTAAAAGTCTTTTGGGACAGTTAAATTTATACTTTTAACTGTCCTAAAAAAATTTGCTCACAATCTTTTGGGACGATTAATAACCATCCCTAAATGTTTTTTTTTTAATTTTAATATACTATTTTTATCATTAAAACTATTTTAAAATTTTAAAATTCTCAATTGCATAATGTTAAAACTGCTTACAAACTATATAAAATAAATATATAATGTTCTAGTTAGAAAACAATTACATAAAGTTATTTTATGAACAATAAACATTAAAATCTCTCCCTCTCTCTCTCTTTCTATATATATATATATATATATATCCAAATACACATAGTTCCTATGGTAATTCCCATGAACCCTTTAGAGGTTCTCACCTAAGAAATGATAATTATATATACATAAGTTTGTTATACAATATTTTCATATAAATTATATCTCAATTTGAAGCTTTTAAAGTTTATGTAGGATATCTTCTCCATTAGAACCTATGATTTTTCTTCTTGTTATAAATAAACCTTCAGTGAAACCAGACATTTGGAGCTGATTCATGATTCCCATAATTTCTCTTCTAATTGGGTGTCATCAGGCTAATGCAAGCTCACCAAAGACCTATAAGTGCATATTTTTTAAAGTTCTAAAGAAAAACAAATTTTAAAGTTCGACACTAAAGGCTACATTGGTCCTTCTTGAAATATTATATGTGGCAAGTAATTAGCATTGTGAACATTTGTTGTGGTATAATTTCAAAATAGCAATATCAAGTTCATTGAAAGTTTTACCATAAATGCCTAAATTTAAGTAACATACCAAACTTCAAGGGAGTAGGGATTAACTATATCAATCACCAACTCATGAACATAATCCACAAACACAAACAATTTAATACATGCTGCAAACTGCAAACTTAAGAGTTATGTCCCGTAAGCACTTGTGTACTTCAAGTTGCACATTTTAGTCAGTCTTCTTTTATTTCAATTGCTTGGATAACAATATCGACATACATAGACTAAAAAGCATAGAAATCTCAAGGGAACCTAGAGCTGAAACAGAGAACAAATTTTACCTCTTCGGGTCATGTGGTTATAGTTGGTTTTCATGTCTTCTATGAATTGCAGTCTTTTGTTGCTTTAACTCAACATTCATAGGTCCAACCCTGGAGGGGGGGGGGGGGGGGTTAAAAAAAATCCAAGGAAAAGGCAACAAATTAGTAAGAGAAGCTAAGTATTGAAAAGTATGTCCACAAAAACTTACATGGTGCAACATCCATGAGATTTTCTGAATATGGTTGAAACATCAAGCCCAACATCTTTCCAGCAAACTAAATTATTGGCATTATCATTACTGGCAATCCCTCCATTGGATTGACCAAAATCTCTAATCAAACGAGAAACAAATTCTGATGGGGTAATGCCTTCATTGGAATGATATTTAACAAAGTTCACCAAGGTGTTAGTATGTACAATAATGCATCTGCATTTGCAACTTGTTCCCTTGGCTTTGAAACTAAAATAAAAAATTCTCATGACGTTACATAAATTCTTTATTTCTAGTCACTTCCCAAAACCAAAACCAAAACAAGTAACAGTCCCAATAAATTCTCAATATTAAATACTCCAAATATATGTGAATAAGAGAAAAAAAATCATATTAATTAAATTTTTTAATTAAAGGTACCTTTCCTGTGTAACTTCTCCACTTTGCTGAAGATTCTATTGAACTTTTCTGAATCTAGTCTCCCTAAATCATCTCTATTATCTGAACCACACTAATAATTGTTACAAAATTCAAATGTTTTCAAATAATAATAATAATAATAATAATACAATTTTAAATTTGAAAATGTCATTAGAAATGAAGTACTCCTGATTTCATCAAGAACAACAAGGTATTGGAAGAAAAAACCATTGCCTATATTGTATTGGAACTCAAGGGAACATTGCCTATATTGTGCTATAGAAATAGCAAGGTTTTAAAAGGCCAAGGATGAGCATTACTTGTATTGGAACTATGTCTTGGAAGATTAGTTATGGAGGTATTACTTGTTACGCAGAGGATTTTTTGTTGGATGCGAGGATAGGAGATGGGTACGCCACGTGAGGGTGGAATAGAGGCTTGGAATGTAGCGTGTGGCTGGAAGAGGGGTTGGATGGTGGCTGAAATGCAAGGAGAGGTGTTGGAGGTTGGTTATGACACTGCAACTCAAGGAGAGGTGCCGGAAGTTGGTGTTGGAACATTTTTTTAAAATGAAAAGACATAGTATTTGAAAGTTTTTTAGTTACAGAACAAATATACCTAGAGGGGGGTGAATAGGTTATTTTCAATTTTAACAAATATTAATTATGTAACCTAATCACAACGGCCAGACATGTAATCGCGTGTAAAGATAAAATGCAGAATAAAAAATAACACACGATATTTTTAGGTGGAAACAACCTAGGCCACTCCAATGGCCTAAGAGGAAAACCACCGGTCCAGCGGACCACCTAACTATCCACTATGAAAATTAATGTTCAATTACAACCATAGGTCCTAGAACTACCCTTCACAGATAGATCCCCCCATTCTGTAATTTACTTACGAGCCGCCGCTCCTTTCATAGCCTCCACAAGCTAGGTGTCTGGATCCGGACCAACGTTCCGATTTACTTGAGTCCCACAAGATCAATCGAACCCGTCAACTTCGATAATTTTGAGTCACACGAAATACCGAGCATGTCACCTGAAATGTTAGCACAAATAGCACAAGTGCAAAGTGTGTCCTAGAGCGGATTCAAACAATAAAAAACCCTAACTAGCAGATTCAACAGCATATGATGTAAAAACAAATCAGCTAGTAAACTCTAGAACTATCATGCAATTTTAATATCATGAAAGACAATTAGGCACGTGAATTATTCAAACATAACCACACAGTATGTTTGAACAATTAAAATAAGAAAGTGCCTAAGCTTAAAGATGAAGAGAAAAAGATTTTTCTTTGAAAACACAATTCAGATATGGAAAATATTAGTTTTGTGTGTGGGTTGATATTTTTCACAAACAAGTGTTGCTTATATAGAGTCCAGTTTGACTTGAAAGAGGATTAATAATAGAGTACAACTCTACTCATATCATGATTTAGCTTTGACAACAATTCTACTCATGTTAAGATTTTGCTTTCACAACAATTCTACTCAAACAAGGACTCTTCTTTCACAACCATTCTATTCACAACAATTCTACTTATATAAGGATTCTACTTTCACAAGAATTCTACTCATATCAGGATTTCACTTTCACAAGAATTCTACTAATACCAGGATTCTACTTTCACAACAATTCTACTCATATAAGGATTTTGCATTTAACATTAAAATGAGTCAAATTGGTAAAAGTAACATATGGGCCAAATTAAAAATAGAGTTGTAGTAGAACTGAAAAACTGCCTCGATCGATCTAGCAAAGAACTCGATCGATCTAGACAATGCTCGATCGATCGACCAATACTCGATCGATCTAACAATGCAATTTCAAACCCGAGAGCAGCTAGATGGAAGTCAGTCTATGCTTGATCGATCAAACATGCCTCGATCGATCAACAAATTAATCGATCGATTTAGTTCAACCCGAGAGCACCTAGATCGAAGTCGATCCAGACTCGATCGATCGAACTATCCTCTCGATCGATCGACCAATATGTGCACAGTTTATTTTTCATTATAATCCAAACTAAGTGTAGTGCACAATTGTGTGAGGATGTATGCATGAGATCATATTTTACCTTTCATATGAGAATTGCAAGCTTGGTGACTCCATCATTATGTATCATCTGATTGAACGGTGAACACTTATGCTAGATTACATTTAAACATTTTGTCAACGAAAATTGCCAATACAAATAAACCTTATAGTATTTGGCTAAAGGGTTGCAATGATTGGTAAGTGCCTTTTATCAAAAAACATATTGAATAGTTGAAACTTTTGAAAGTGAAATACTATGTTGAAAGGTTGTGACTTAAGTAAAAGGAATGGTTGGTAAGTGTCTTTTGACAAAAGACATATTGAATAGTTGCAACTTTTAGAAGTAAAATGCTATGTTGAAAGGTTGTGACTTAAGTAAAAGGACATGACTTTTTAATAGGTTGTAATTGTTATGAACAATTACATATGTTCTAAAAGACATGACTCTTGAAAAAGTCACAACTCATCAAAGAGTTGTAACCCAATTAAATGAGTGCATGAAATTCTATAAATAAGCCATTCATTTAGGCCGTTAAGATTGTTGGGGAAATTTTCTTGAACTTGTTGATGAATGTTGATCTCCATAATCTTCGAGTCAAGTCTTCATAAGCTCCAATTATGATACTGCAAAATCATAATAAATAATACAATATTTGAATTTGGCTTCAAGGCATGACTTTAAGTCACTGTTCGTCTTAAGATTGTTGGGGCAATTTTCTTGAACTTGTTGATGAATTTTGATCTCCATAATCTTCAAGTCAAGTCTTCATAAGCTCCATTTATGATAATGCAGAATCATTATAAATAATACAATATTTGAACTTGGCTTCAAGGCACGACTTTAAGTCGCTATTCTTAAGACACTATTTCTGCCATGTGAACTTGTTATTGGCTTCGCAACTAGTAAGAAATTTAGTTTCTAAATTTAATTTATTTGTGAAGTATGATTAGATGTCTCTATGATGTATCTTGAATTTAATATTATTTTAAGTGCGTGCATGTTGAAATTAAATGTATATATGTATAGTTATATGCATTGATCAAATTTCATGAAAATTGATTAGAATATAAAATTAAATATTATATAATTTAATTGGTGCATATTATACATATAACATGCATGTGTTAAATAGTCATAACTCTTAGTAGTGTCGTAATCATTGGTAAAATATTGTGATCTTTGATAAAAAGTCATGATATTTGTTGAAGAGTCGTGACTCTTGGTGAAGAGTCGTGACTCTTGGTGAAGAGTCGTGACTCTTGAAAAAGGTTATGACTTTTGGTGAATGGTCGTGACTCTTGGTGAGAAGTCGTAACTCTTGGTGAAGGGTCGTGACTCTTGGTGAAAGGTTGTAACTCTTGATGAAAAATTGTGACTCTTGGTGAATGGTCATGACTCTTGGTGAATAGTCATGACTCTTGGTAAAAGGTCAGGACTAATAGTGATGAGTCGTGACTCTTAGTATACAGTCGTGACTCTTAGTTAAAGTCATGACACTTTTTGAAAAATTGTGACCCTTGGAGAATGGTTGTAGCACTACAACAATATATACATTTAGGGACGGTTCTTTTTTAAAAAAATCCGGTGAACCGTCCCGAAAAGTGGGATTCTGGGACGGTTGTGGCGTAATTTTTCGTAAATGACATTTAGGGACGGTTATTAACCGTCCCTAAAAGTTTTACCTTTCGGGACGGTTAATAACCGTCCCTAAATGTGCTTATAAACATCACAGCCCGGCCACCAGCCCTCGCGATATCTCGATCTGTTCGAAAACCCTAAGTAATATCAGCGCCCCCCCCCAGCGCCTCCAGCCGCCCCCAGCTCTCGACGCAAGCAGTCAACCTCCCAGCTGTCGCCGTCCTCGTCGTCCGCGACTCCAGTGTCCGCCGGCGGCAGGGGCGGAGCTATTCAGGGGCTGGGTGGGCTGAAGCCCCGGCCGGATTTTCTGGAATTTTTTTTGTCTGCCCCTCCGTTGCTGCTCGCCAGCTCCAGTTCCAGCTTCTGCCGTATGCTCCAGATGAAGAATTGGGTTTTGGGGAGTCAGATTCGAGCTGATACTGAATAGCTCGCCCCTGTGAACGACACATAATCTCAGAGTTCAAGAGCCTCACGCAGTTGTATCGATCATCAACTTGCTGCCTCGTCTCTTTCATTATATCATGGTATGTTTGGATTAAATCGTATATTCAAAAATTCCAGTCCTTTTTGTTGTCGAGAAAATCTTTTTTTTTTGTTCATATTGATTAAATTTTTATGCTTTAAGAGATAAGATTAATGATTTTTTGTAATCTTCGTTTTAATTGTTGCTGTCCTTTTGTTTTGTTAGGCAAAAGTTTATAGACTTTTTAGGTGGGATTATAGGAAGCCAGAGAGAGTTCCTCCGGCTTGTCCTTATAAGCCTGCTGCCAAAACGGAAAGCAAAGTAAGTTCATGTTTGTTTACACTGATAAATGTTGCCACTTGCCTCTCTTTTTGTTTTTTCGACTTCTCATACCTGAAAATTTCTAGATTTGGGTGTATTTTGTAATCAATTTGTGCCTTTCTCTGTTCATTATAATAGCCCGGAGGTTAGAAACCAATTTTATGTGATTAAGACAGACTGACTTTGAATTATAAAATACCAGTGCTTCTCTCCATTATGAAGCTCAAGAGCACAATTATGTAGACTAAAGTGTATTGTTAAGATTATCAGAGTTATGGTGTGAATGTAGAGCACTGGTAATATGTGGTTTTCAGTTCATATGCAATGAGATGTAGTTAGTAGTATAACTACTTCAGTACCAATTGGCCTATGACTGGTCTTCTCTGATAACGAATTGTGACCTAAACATGGACTTTGAACCCTACGTTATAGTGAATCCTTGTTCTTCTTTAAGTACTCTTCTCTAATTTAGCTTTAGAAGTGCGGAAGAGTATATGCCATTTGTCTCTTTAGTAAACTTTAATTATCAGTTTTCTAAGACTGATAAGTATCTGAGTTATGACAAACTTTAATCTGTTGCATTTGATCTATTTTGGTTTGCTTTTATATCTTGTTTTTTCGGATATTATTGCCATTTTCCAGAATGTATTTATTGGGAATTTGGGATCTCAAATAACAAACAGTCTTTAATACAATTGAAATAAAAATGGTAAAAGTCTGAAGACATCCAACGGAACAAATGATGTGTTTTAGGCCTTGAAAACTTTCAACTTTGGACTAAAACTAAAATGTAGATAAAGAAAGTGTTTTTTTTTTAATTCTCCCCATAGGTTGAAAAAAGTAGCCTTAAACACATTGATCATTGATGCTACTATCTATTTTTAATGTGAAAAGTTTTGTTTTATCGATATATAGTTTGCCTCACAATATTTCTTTAAGAGATATTGTGAACTTTTTGTGAGATAATGGGGGCTATAAATTCTTGGAGTTTTCAGTGTCTTTTTGCTTGAATGATTTCAAAACCTTTTGAACTTTTGGGTTTTCATGCTCAGAAGAGATGCTGCTCCTTGCTTGTTAGGATGTTAAACAAGTAATTTTACTTCATGTACGTTTTACTTAATGTGCCTCTGCCTTGTGTCTTTTGGCCTTTTATTAATTATGAGATACTTGATAGAAGTTCCTTCCTTAACTGAGAACTTCTAGTAATTTGTCGGTAGATTACGGTAGCTCTCCACGGCAGCCTCCACGGTAGCTCTCCACCGCCACGCCGCTCCTCGCCGATCAGGTCAGGGACGACTACACTTCTCCTGTTTTTTTCCTGCAATATATACATGATTGAATGGCTATTTAGTGTAATCTGATGGCTAGCTTGGACGGCAGCCCTTCATGCGCGCGAGGGCTGTTTTTTTTTTTTTTTTTTAATAATATTAATTTGTAAAAATTATTTATAATATTTTTCCCTAAGTGTGTATATTTTTGCTATATTTACCATACATGAATCTGAGAGAAAGAATGAAAGCTCTAGTAAAGGAAGCATTACTAAATCTTTAAATGGGGAAATCACTGAGAATCTTGGGGAATGGCAGAAGAAAACATCTGTTTGTTTGGTTTCTTCTCATGTCAATGGTGACAAAGTTGTTAATAATGGAGCTGAAGCTGTCAAACTAGAAGTAGAATACATTGAGTCTGAGAACTTGAACGAGCTTGAAGATGTTGATACCAACCTTAAGGTATTAATTTAAAAATCCTTTGTGCTTTGTCCCCCATTTCCCAATGTATTGTTGGCTCGCCCCTGAATCTCATCTGTGATAATATTAAAAATTCTGTCATTTGGTTGTCAGATTTTCAAGATGTACTGATCTGTTTTTTTTTTTTTTTTTATATATATCAGACACTCTTAGCAGGACTAGATTCTAAAGACTGGGTTCTAGTTTGTGAAGCACTCAATAATGTACGCCGTATGTCAATATTTCACAAGGATGCTATGCTTGATATGTTGTAAGTCTCATAATTCATTTGGGAGTTTTCATTCAGAGAATATTGGCTGAAAATTTGTAGTTCTTTTCATTAGTATTCTCATTTTTGCCACTTGTTTTGTCAAGTCCAATCACAATCATCTTTTGCTTGATTAACAGGGGAGATGTTATATCACTTGTGGTGAAGTCCTTGAAGAATTAAGAGTATAATTAAGACTTCATATTTTTTTACTTCTCTTTTTCTCTCTTGGTAAATGATTTGAAAAAGATGTCTGGAATTGAGATTGTAGCACGTAGTTGAGCCAGAAATTTAAATATCAAGATTTAAATATGTAATTATTTTCTGATTTGAATGTTATATATTTATTTGTATAGTTTTCAGGAAAAAAAACGTATACAAGAGAAGATATTGATGTTTGCCGACATGAATAGTGTACGTTTGTGATTAACAGAATAGATAGAACTTGAAATTGCTTATGTATAATTTATATGGGATATTTAGTTGATAATTAGACCAAATTTTGTAATTAATTACTACTTGTTAGTAATTAACTAACTAGGTCTGTTATATGTTTAGTTTAATGTATATATTGGAGAATTTTTAACTCCAATTATTTTGTGACTAATCACTAATTATATTGTAATTATTAATTAATTAGTAATGATATGTAAACAGTAATATTGTCGTTCTTATGATTTTGAATATGTATATTTTTTCAGCGTTTTACAGGTAAATTATTTGTATAGAACAGCATAATATTAAAATTTAAAAAAAAAAAAAAAAAACTTTTAGGGACGGTTATTAACCGTCCCCAAAAACCTCAAACAAAACTTTTAGGGACGGTTACTGGAAAACTTTTAGGGACGGTTAATAACCGTCCCTAAAAGTTTCCCAGTAACCGTCCCTAAAAACTTTCAGGGACGGTTGTTACACTTTTAGGGACGGTTACATTTTACTTTTAGGGACGGTTAATAACCGTCCCTAAAAGTGTCACTTTTCGGGACGCCCGCATACGGGACGGTTACGACCCGAAACGTAACCGTCCCTAAAGGTCTTTAGGGACGGTTAATAACCGTCCCTAAAGGTCTTTTTTGTAGTAGTGTAGTTATTGGTGAAAGCACTGATTTAAGAGTGAAAGTGAATTTTAGTATCTTATAAATAATATAGAGGAAGAATATGTATTCTTTAATTTTGATAGATTACTAAGAGAGTAATGAAGTTAATATGGTGAGTGAGCTATGTTATGGGATCCCAGAAAAAGCAAGCTTGCTTGTGCATATGCTCAACCTAGGTAATTAACATGATTATCCTAGCTTCATGTAACATAGAAGCTAGATGATTGGGAATCATGGTTGTAAGTATTCCTCTATGATTTAAGTTAATATATCTTGTATAGTTGTATGTGTACACTAATAAGATGAGTTCTTCTGTTTGATGCATGTAACTAGATGTAATGTGAGCAATTGATACATAAATTTCATATACAATTATGTATGATTGATGCTCATGATAAGAGCATTATTTTATGAAAAGTAATGAAGAACTTGAAAAAGCCTTGATGATAAAAGGCTTTGTAAGGGACATAGTTACATATTCATGTAAAGGGGATGGGACGGAAGCCAACCTCAAATAAATCACTAATGATGGAAACTCAACCCAACACTTGAAACATCAAGATCATGGGTTCAATGAGCCAAATTACATAAAGTTATTTTATGAACAATAAACATTAAAATCTCTCCCCCTCTCTCTCTCTTTCTATATATATATATCCAAATATACATAGTTCCTATGGTAATTCCCATGAACCCTTTAGAGGTTCTCACCTAAGAAATGATAATTATATATACATAAGTTTGTTATACAATATTTTCATATAAAATTATATCTCAATTTGAAGCTTTTAAAGTTTATGTAGGATATCTTCTCCATTAGAACCTATGATTTTCCTTCTTGTTATAAATAAACCTTCAGTGAAACAAGACATTTGGAGCTGATTCATGATTCCCATAATTTCTCTTCTAATTGGGTGTCATCAGGCTAATGCAAGCTCACCAAAGTCCTATAAGTGCATATTTTTTAAAGTTCTAAAGAAAAACAAACTTTAAAGTTCGACACTAAAGGCTACATAGGTCCTTCTTGAAATATTATATGTGGCAAGTAATTAGCATTGTGAACATTTGTTGTGGTATAATTTCAAAATAGCAATATCAAGTTCATTGAAAATTTTACCATAAATGCCTAAATTTAAGTAACATACCAAACTTCAAGGGAGTAGGGATTAACTATATCAATCACCAACTCATGAACATAATCCACAAACACAAACAATTTAATACATGCTGCAAACTGCAAACTTAAGAGTTATGTCCTGTAAGCACTTGTGTACTTCAAGTTGCACATTTTAGTCAGTCTTCTTTTATTTCAATTGCTTGGATAACAATATCGACATACATAGACTAAAAAGCATAGAAATCTCAAGGGAACCTAGAGCTGAAATAGAGAACAAATTTTACCTCTTCGGGTCATGCGGTTATAGTTGGTTTTCATGTCTTCTATGAATTGCAGTCTTTTGTTGCTTTAACTCAACATTCATAGGTCCAAGCCTGGGGGGAGGGGGGGGGGGGGGGGGGGGGGGGGGGGAACAAAGCAGTCAAGTAATTAAAAAAAATCCAAGGAAAAGGCAACAAATTAGTAAGAGAAGCCAAGTATTGAAAAGTATGTCCACAAAAACTTACATGGTGCAACATCCATGAGATTTTCTGAATATGGTTGAAACATCAAGCCCAACATCTTTCCAGCAAACTAAATTATTGGCATTATCATTACTGGCAATCCCTCAATTGGATTGACCAAAATCTCTAATCAAACGAGAAACAAATTCTGATGGGGTAATGCCTTCATTGGAATGATATTTAACAAAGTTCACCAAGGTGTTAGCATGTACAATAATGCATCTGCATTTGCAACTTGTTCCCTTGGCTTTGAAACTAAAATAAAAAATTCTCATGACGTTACATAAATTCTTTATTTCTAGTCACTTCCCAAAACCAAAACAAGTAACAGTCTCAATAAATTCTCAATATTAAATACTCCAAATATATGTGAATAAGAGAAAAAAAATCATATTAATTAAAATTTTGAATTAAAGGTACCTTTCCTGTGTAACTTCTCCACTTTGCTGAAGATTCTATTGAACTTTTCTGAATCTGGTCTCTCTAAATCATCTCTATTATCTGAACCACACTAATAATTGTTACAAAATTCAAATGTTTTATAATAATAATAATAATAATACAATTTTAAATTTGAAAATGTCATTAGAAATGAAGTACTCCTGATTTCATCAAGAACAACAAGGTATTGGAAGAAAAAACCATTGCCTATATTGTATTGGAACTCAAGGGAACATTGCCTATATTGTGCTCTAGAAATAGCAAGGTTTTAAAAGGCCAAGGATGAGCATTACTTGTATTGGAACTATGTCTTGGAAGATTAGTTATGGAGGTATTACTTGTTACGCAGAGGATTTTTTGTTGGATGCGAGGATAGGAGATGGGTACGCCACGTGAGGGTGGAATAGAGGCTTGGAATGTAGTGTGTGGCTAGAAGAGGGGTTGGACGGTGGCTGAAATGCAAGAAGAGGTGCTGGAGGTTGGTTATGACACTGCAACTCAAGGAGAGGTGCTGGAGGTTGGTGTTGGAACATTTTTTAAAATGAAAAGACATAGTATTTGGCTAAAGGGTTGCAATGATTGGTAAGTACCTTTTAGCAAAAAACATATTGAATAATTGCAACTTTTGAAAGTGAAATACTATGTTGAAAGGTTGTGACTTAAGTAAAAAGAATGGTTGGTAAGTGTCTTTTGACAAAGACATATTGAATAGTTGCAACTTTTAGAAGTGAAATGCTATGTTGAAAGGTTGTGACTTAAGTAAAAGGACGTGACTTTTTAATAGGTTATAATTATTATGAACAATTACATATGTTCTAAAAGACATGACTCTTGAAAAAGTCACAACTCATCAAAGAGTTGTAACCCAATTCAATGGGTGCATGAAATTCTATAAATAAGCCATTCATTTAGGCCGTTAAGATTGTTGGGGAAATTTTCTTGAACTTGTTGATGAATATTGATCTCCATAATCTTCGAGTCAAGTCTTCATAAGCTCCAATTATGATACTGCAAAATCATAATAAATAATACAATATTTGAACTTGGCTTCATGGCATGACTTTAAGTCACTGTTCGTCTTAAGATTGTTGGGGCAATTTTCTTGAACTTGTTGATGAATGTTGATCTCCATAATCTTCAAGTCAAGTCTTCATAAGCTCCATTTATGATAATGCAAAATCATTATAAATAATACAATACTTGAACTTGGCTTCAAGACATGACTTTAAGTCGCTATTTCTGCCATGTGAACTTGTTATTGGCTTCGCAGCTAGTAAGAAATTTAGTTTCTAAATTTAATTTATTTGTGAAGTATGATTAGATGTCTCTATGATATATCTTGAATTTAATATTATTTTAAGTGCGTGCATGTTGAAATTAAATGTATATATGTATAGTTATATGCATTGATCAAATTTCATGAAAATTGATTAGAATATAAAATTAAATATTATATAATTTAATTGGTGCATATTATACATATAACATGCATGTGTTAAATAGTCATAACTCTTAGTGGTGTCGTAATCATTGGTAAAATATTGTGATATTTGATAAAAAGTCATGATATTTGGTGAAGAGTCGTGACTCTTAGTGATGAGTCATGACTCTTGACTCTTGAAAAAGGTCATGACTCTTGGTGAATGGTTGTGACTCTTGGTGAGAAGTCGTAACTCTTGGTGAATGGTCGTGACTCTTGGTGAAGGGTTGTAACTCTTGATGAAAAGTTGTGACTCTTGGTGAATGGTCATGACTCTTGGTGAATAGTCAGGACTAATAGTGATGAGTTGTGACTCTTAGTATACAGTTGTGACTCTTAGTTAAAGTCATGACACTTTTTGAAAAATTGTGACCCTTGGAGAATGGTTATAGTTATTGGTGAAAGCACTGATTTAAGAGTGAAAGTGAATTTTAGTATCTTATAAATAATATAGAGGAAGAATATGTATTCTTTAATTTTGATGGATTACTAAGAGAGTAATCAAGTTAATATGGTGAGTGAGCTATGTTATGGGATCCCAGAAAAAGCAAGCTTGCTTGTGCATATGCTCAACCTAGGTAATTAACATGATGATCCTAGCCTCATGTAACATAGAAGCTAGATGATTGGGAATCATGGTTGTAAGTATTCCTCTATGATTTAAGTTAATATATCTTGTATAGTTGTATGTGTACACTAACAAGATGAGTTCTTCTGTTTGATGCATGTAACTAGATGTAATGTGAGCAATTGATACATAAATTTCATATACAATTATGTATGATTGATGCTCATGATAAGAGCATTATTTTATGAAAAGTAATGAAGAACTTGAAAAAGCCTTGATGATAAAAGGCCTTGCAAGGGATATAGTTACATATTCATGTAAAGGGGATGGGACGGAAGCCAACCTCAAATAAATCACCAATGATGGAAACTCAACCCAACACTTGAAACATCAAGATCATGGGTTCAATGAGCCAAAGTACATCATATGTTTGTGATTGCAAGCACAATAATAAATAAATAGGTATCCTAAAGGAAGATGTGCTTGGTACACGTAACAAAACTAGGAGGATAAGCTATTTAGATTTTAATGAATTTATAACAAAATATTATGTGGGATATTTTAATTATGTGGGTATCCTTGATAAGTTCACCTATGTGAGTGTCGGAGATGGTGCCGTCTTCTATATAGCTTGGCTGGCTACTAGAGCACTCATGAAAAACCAAGATATAACACACAAGCCAATCCACATGTCAACGAATAAAATAACATTGGAGATGAAGAGGGTTTATGTGTGAGACATGTCCGATTAATGGAATATGATCGCTAGTTCAAAGGCTTGCCTATCATGCTACCTTGGTTAACTTTGATATGTTTTCACTAAGTAAAGGTTCAAGTCCAACAGACACCTTTATTTATGCATAAGTCTTTAGAGGATACTCAAGATAAAAGTTTTTAAAATTGTTTTCAAAATTATATTTCATTTTTGAAAATGATGGGAGATTGTTGGAACATTTTCTAAAATGAAACGACATAGCTTTTGGCTAAAAGGTTGCAATGATTGGTAAGTGCCTTTTGGCAAAAGACATATTGAATAGTTGCAACTTTTGAAAGTAAAATGCTATGTTGAAAGGTTGTGACTTAAGTAAAAGGAATGGTTGGTAAGTATCTTTTGGCAAAAGACATATTGAATAGGTGCAACTTTTGGAAGTGAAATGCTATGTTGAAAGGTTGTAACTTAAAAGGACATGATTTTTTGATAGATTGTAATTGTTATGAACAATTACATATGTTCTAAAAAACCTGACTTTTGAAAAAGTCACAACTCATTAAAGAGTTGTAACCCAATTAAAGGGGTGCATGAAATTCTATAAATATGCTATTCATTTAGGCCATTAGGAGAAGAATATTGAGTGAAAAATAAAAGAAAGTTAAAGATGGATAATAAATGTTCTATAACATTTTCACCACAATTTATGTATAAATAAAGTTAATATTCTAAATACTGCAAATTTAGAACATTAATTATCTTGAGTGCTCTTTAAAGTAAAAGGTGTTCTTGAATTATCTTCGTGAATGCACACTGCAGACAACAAGAGGCTTTATTGTATCCTGAAGGTGTATTTGTTGAACCCTAATGCATCACCGAATTGGTGGGGGAAAATAGCATCTTAAGGACAGCTACTTAAAGTCGTGCCTTGAAGCCTAGTTCAAATATTGTATTATTTATAATAATTTTACAGTATCATAATTGGAGCTTATGAAGACTTGACTTGAAGATTATGGAGATCAACATTAATCAACAAGTTCAAGAAAGTTTTCCCAACAGTTGGTTGGGAATCAGTGAGGGAGAGGCTGGGCACCACTCCTGCAGGAGGCATTGTAAGGGCTGTTTTAAAGAGCGGATCAAATCGGAAGAAATGGAGCTGGCGCACGGGACTGCTATGGCAGGGCTGGAGGCTGGTTGGGTGAAGGTCGACGGAGAAGAGAGGAGGCAACGGTGGCAGCCAAACGTTCTGGGCGGTGGAACGCCAAATGGGACTCTCGCAGCGCAAGTGGGCTGTTAGGATTTTTTTTGACAGATTGTGGAGACTGTCGCTTGTGGGGGCTGGTGATATAAAGGACTTTTAGGGACAGTTGGCCATGTTTTTACAATTTGTAACCGTCCCTAAATCCAATTATTGTTGTAGTGCTGCTATTTGATCTGGATACTCTGCTAAACAATGATTTTGTTCAATAGGAGTGTCAATAAGTTTGCAATCCAACATACCTATCTCAATTAGTAAGTCAAGAATGTACTTTTTCTAACACAGATAAATCCTTTCTCTCCCCCTAGCTACCTCAATTTCTAAGAAGTACTTTAGTTCACCCAAGTCCTTCATCTCGAATTCAGAGGCTAGTTGTCTTTGCAATTTATCCATCTCAACAGTATCATTGCCAGTAATTACCATATCATCAACATAAATAATCAGACCTGTTACCTTCCTTTGTTGATGTTTGAGAAACAACATATGATTTGAATTATTCTGTCTGTAACCAACCTTTTGCATGAACTATGAAAACCTTTCAAACTAGGCACGAGGGAATTGCTTGAGACCATATACGAATAGTATTCATTTTTGCAATAGGAGCAAAAGTCTCATCGTAGTCTACACCATACGTCTGAGTGAACCATTTTGCTACAAGGCGGGCTTTATACCGATTCATAGATCTATCAACATTATGTTTCAGAGTAAACACCCAACGACAACGAACTGCCTTCTTGCCTTGTGGTGGAGGCACAAGTTGCCAAGTATCGTTCTTTTGTAACGCCTCCATCTGTTTATCAATTATTTTTTGCTCTAATACCAAGTTAAATATATTGAGAAGAAATTATTGTCTTGTTATTAATTAAAAATAATTCACCTCATAGTGGAGGTATATATAGAAAATTATCAGAGTTCTGTATAGACTAGAGTTCTATATAAACTAGAGTTATATTATAGATAGACAAATATTAATTACAACATATTACACACTAATTACATGATTCACGCTAACAAATAATAAAATTATTAAAATAACTATTAACATTTATACACTATATATTTATTATATAGACCTTTTAATATTTATAATATACAAAAAAAAAAAAAAAAAACTAACAAAATTAAAGAAAAAAAGAGGGTGCATGTAGAATAGAACTTATTAAGGCTTTTATATATAGATAATAACAATTCCATAGCTAATCAAGTTTAACTTCTTCTTTTTTCGGCGTCAGATAATCAAGTTTAACTTAGGCAATTTTTTTTTTTTTTTTTATCATGATTCATCCGGTAACACTTTATTATAATTTTAAAGTCATATATAAGGATGGCAAAAAGATCCACTGGATCGGAGCTCCGTGGATATCTGCTCCATATGATCCACTCTAGATCAGATCAAAACATATTATTTTCGGATCAAATCGGATCATGATCCACGTACAAGATCAACGTATCGGATCGGATCAAATTGAGACAGATCGATCCATGGATCTAACTGAATCAAATCGATCCATGGATCGATCCAAAACTAATTATTTTAAAATTATAATTTTAGTACTAAAAAAGTCACACATTTCAAAAATACTTTTCAAATTTTTATAATTATTTATTTAGAAAAATTTATAATATTATTATTTTATAATTTTAAATGATATTAAATAATAATGTTAATTTTTTTTACAAATTTTTTTATTTATTTATAGATTATAATATTAATGAAAAAGTTGAATATATATTAATTATAAATAAATAATAAATATTTTTCAATAAATCTATAATTTTATTGTATTTATATTTATATTTATCAATTTAAAGTATGTAATATACTATATTAAATAATGTATTCAAAAAATGAAAAAAAATAAAATTGAAACAATTCGGATCGGATCATAAATATTCATATGATCCACGGATTAATAACGGATCTGATCTGTATGATCCACGGATCAAAACAGATCAGATCAAATCGGATCTTTTAAACAACGGATCATCGGTTCAGATCCGATCCATTGCCATCCCTAGTCATATATTTAAATCATAACAAATATTGTTTATTTGAAAACTGTGTTTTTCGTCTTCAAGTAATTATAAAAGTTTGATCGTTTTTCAGAAATTTCTTACATTCAATTACCTTCCGATATCTATCTATCTATCTATATATAAAGCTTTGGCGAGAGACTTTTTATATGCATAATTTTAGACATCATATTCTATCTGTAATAGATGAAACTTTGGGTTAGGGATGGTGGTACGAGATTGTAATGGAGAAGTTAAATTAGCAGCTACGTTTCTGCTTTATGTGCTAAGCTACAAGCTATTTTGTCCTTTCAAACTGGTTCTTGAGCATGCATGGGTGGAATATTATTGTTTATGACACTGATTCCAAGCAAGCTGAGTGTTTAATCAATTCTGATATTTCTTATCTCTCCCCAAATGGTGTTTTGGTCAACCAGATTAGGTGTAGCATTAAATTAAAGGGGCAGTTATAAAGTTCAGTTTAGAACAAGGCAAGCCAATTCCTCAGCATATCATAGGGCAAAATTTTCTTTAAATGATAGGATTTAGAGTTCTTTTTTTTATGAATGTATATTCTTTGATTGATTAATTTAATATATTATCAGGTTTTATTTAAAAAAAAAAAAAAAACTTTAAGCAGCATGTCTTGTCAGATGGGATTTGTTTATTTAATTTTTTTTATTATCTATTTTTAATATTAAGAAAATTTAGTTAAAACAGATTAATTTAATTATATATGCTAACCATTTTATTTAATGTTTTCTATCTATATAAAGAAATTGGTAAATACAAATAATTGCCTTGCAGGCAATACATGTTATAATGTGGAATCTAGTAATGAATGTACAGACCTAGTGTCTCAAAGATTCATAATTCAATTATTAATATTTAATAGTTAGTATTTTGCTAATACACTGTGACTCAATCGTATACATCACAAAAGTATATTTCTACACAAAAATACTCAAATTTCTATTCAGTTTTCACATAAGTATATTTTTGTAATTAATTTCTGTCATGTCAGTTAATTAACAATAATTATTAATATATGTCATGTCATTTAATTAATAACAATTAGCTGATTTGTCAATTTTTTTACAAAAATGGTATTGTAAATGGGATAAAATTTTAGGTACCTTTGTGTTGGAAAGAAATTCAAGTACCTTTATATAAAATCAACTAAAATTTAATTGCCACAAAAGCTGTTTAACAAAAGTATTTAGATAGACTACATAAAAGCATTCTATTTGGGGTGAAGATGAATTTTAAGAATACTTAAATTTGTATTTAAATTTACACTTATATTAATTATAATGTAATATAAAACTAAATAATTTTTAAAATTAAAAAAGTTATTCATATTTAAAAAAAAATTTAGATATATTTTACATTATAATTAATATAATAAATATTAATATGAATATAAATTTATGCGATGCTACTGCCATTTTCTACCATTATTACAATTTGGGCAATATAGGACGGCTTATAATTTAGAGTGAGAAACAAATAAGACGGTCTTAAGTATATGGCCGTCCTATAAGAAATATTGGACGGCTTTTACGGAAAAAATTAGGCAGAACTTTATAATAGCCGTCTTAAAAAAAATTCTTTTAGGACGGCTATTAGTCGTCCTATATAGTTTCAGTACTACACCAACACAAAATTTTTTTTTTTTTTTTTGTGTTCATTTTAAAAGAACTAGTGTAATTTTTTTTTACTTATATATTTTTCTCCTCGCAAGTGAACCTAACTCATTTTAAGTTAAAAAAATTCAATCCCTCATCCTCTTTCCTCTCCTCCTCTTTCTCACCAAGACACTCATCTTTATCGCCATCCCCTTCAATATCACCACCAACAATAATTGATTTTTACTAGCAGAACTGGTAGCATGTGAAGGCTTTGACTATTTATTCTGCACTTATTATTTGTTTTATTCTTAAGCTAATCTTTGGTAATTTTTTTAAATATCTATATATTCTCCACTTTGGGTTGATATTTGTATTTTGCTTGACTTTAGTAATTATTTTTTTCTTTAAATAGTTAGATATTTGATTTCTTTGTTTCCTTTCGCTCACTCTGATCATTCTCCTTTCTTGATTCTCCTTTGCCATTTTTTCGCCCATTTTTGGCCATTCTTTGCATTTTTGTTATGAGTATCAATCTTAATGTTGAGTATTAATGATATTTGGTTTGTTACTTTCTTATTGTGAATCTATGTGTTGAATTTTGATTGTCAGGTTGAGTCCTAAAAGAAAGAGGGAATTGAAAAACTAAAGCGGGAAAAGAAAAATTGAAAGCCGCACCAATTTTTTTTCTTTTTAATTAGTTATATCTTTAATTAAAAATATTATTCAAAAATTGTATTTGTGTATTTAATTATATATATATATAATCGTGTTTCTAGAATAAAATAAATTTGTACATATAGATTTCAGTACTTGACGAACACAAAAAAAAAAAAAATTCTTTTAGGACGGCCACTAAAAGAATTTTATAGGACAGCTACTGGCCGTCCTAAAAGAAATTTTTTTTTTTTATGACTGTCCTAAAAGAATTTTATAAGACGGTTAGTGGCCATCTTAAAAGAATTTTATTGGCCGTCCTATAAAATTTTTTTATAAGACGTTCCGTGAACGTCCTATTTTTTTGATTCTTTTAGGACGGGGCTTTATAGGACGGCTAGTGGCCATCTTATAAGACTTATAGGAGTGTATAGTGGTGAATTTCTTTCGATGAAGCAGACTATAGGACAAATCAATAATTTTAGGCCCCATTTTGCCAATTTATGGATCAACTACTTTTATTGAATTTAAATTATTAGTTAATAAATCTTTTCATTTTAGCTTTTGGTCGGTATTACAAATTAAATTTTTTTTTTTTTCCGGATGGATATTTGGGTTTATCATAAGAATATCATATTTAGTTTTGTGGTTCTTCTCCAAGCATTATGAGTGAGATGTTTAGGTGAGAAAAATTAGGTTGAGGTTTGGCAAAGCAAGTTTTGTACAATTGCCATGAGTTAATATCTATTATTGTTTGGGTTAGTGGAGGTTGAGGTAATATTTATTGTTTTTAGAGTATTTTTTTAATAATTTTATTAGTTGATTTTTTTATTAAGTATTGGGTGGTTTTATTTTTATTTTTTTTTAAAAATGATTGCACTAATCTTATATTTTATTAATCTGAAGTATTATATTATCACTTATTCTAAGAGCAATGAATCATTTATCAGTTTGATATGTATCAATTTTGATGCAATATTCATGAAATTTTTTCTTTTGACAAAAAAATAAAAAAAAAACAGGGTTTAGTCGATGTATGTAAAATATTATAAGCTTTTTTTTTTAAGAAAGAAATACGTTTGTTTTAGTTTTTGTGTGCCATGTATCATGAATGAGATGATGTCATGTCAGGGATTTAAGAAAAAAGATAATATAAAAAATTAAAATAAATTGAAAGAGTTGGCTTTTTGTTTTTAAATACGCTAACATGGGGCTTGGTACTTTTCTAATACTTAAGTTATATCAAAAGTACCTCAAATTGACCATGTTTTCAAGTGGCTCCAGTTTAGTACCCATATTTTCCAAATGGTTTTAGTTTAGTACCCATGTTTTTAAAATGGTTCCGGATTTGAAATTTTTACAAAATTGGTCAAATTTATAAAAAAGGGCAGGGTTATTTCCGTCCATATTTTCTGTCCGCGCCATCAAAAACGACCAACGCCATTTTTCGCCATTTTTACTGGTTTGAAGGTTTTTTTCAGCCATTTTTCCTATTTTTAGTATCACAAAACATATTTATAATCTCTTTTCTTCAATTGTCTACAAAAATTAAAAGATTTGGAGAGAAATAGAGCAAGTTAGATTCCTGCAAGAAATGGGCAGCGATAAAAATACGAACTTTTAGAAGATATCAGCTAAATTTCGAATCTCCAGAATTTCTCAATTACAAACTTATAAATTGACGTGTAATGCTGTAAAATATGGATTTTTTTAACCGGCGAAAAAAACCCAATGAAGCAGAAATGAAGATCCAATGGCCCATTTGGGGTTCTTCGATGGGAAAATCTTACTCACTTTAATGTATCTAATAATGGGTTTACTGGGAAGATTTCTAATATTACAAATTGTAGTGAGAAAATGGAGATTTTTGATGCTTCAGGTAATGGTTTGGATGGGGAGGTTCCTTTGAGCATTACAAATTGTAGAAATCTTAAGGTTCTGAATTTGGGGTTTATGGTAGATTATTGTTTTAGATAGACAAATTATCTTTTTTTTTTTTTTTTTTTACATTGAGGGCTTGGAGCCTGAACAGGGGGGAAATTATTTTAGATTTGTTGGCTCTGGGAATTATTTTCTATTTTGTTTCCCAGCTCTCACTCATTTCTTTGAAGGTTCTACAAAAATCTTTGGAAGTTTGGGATCTTCAAGTCATTCCCCTAGACTCTCCAGTTGCTGAACCAGCACAAATTGACCCTGAGCAGGAAAATGATGAATGAATTAATAAACATCACCAAACAAATAGAATATCGATTTTGATTCTGATTATACATTAATCAGTTTTCATCAAAACTCAAATAAGATTAGTCAATGCATAATAAAACAATCTACAAATTAAAAATGATTCTCATAAATAGAAACCACAGCAGGAAACGAATCTCAATTTACAAACAAAAACAAATCATTGGAAACGCCAAATGGATTAAAGATTGATAAAAGATTCACCTACAAACCGAAGTAGTTCTAGCATCCATCCAAACAATGGCGTTGTAGAGAGGAAGACCAGTAGATTTGCTCCAAACAAATAAAACAAAAAAAGAATAACTGAATTAAAATGAAGGGCTGCCAAATGACGAAATTACCCCTGCCCAAATTTATGAATAGTATAAAATCTGCCCTAAACCCTAAAAAGGACTAAACTGGAACCATTTGGAAAACATGGGTACTAAACTGGAGCCACTTGAAAACATGGTCAATTTGGGGTACTTTTGATATAACTTGAGTATTAGAAAAGTACCAAGCCCCGCTAACATGGTATCAATTGATTTGATTGGTGATATACAAAATAGATACACAAATTAGGACCTTTTTTTTTAAATATTATTATACAATTTACACATTTTGGATCGAACTATTGACTTTGAATTTGGACGCCTCACCAAAAAAAAAAAAGAACTTTAATGCAACGGGTTTCGACAACATAGGCAAAACATGAAACTTTTTGTCAAATATTCTAAGTAAGCACTTTTTATATCAAATTTCATTGTTTTGAAAAAAAATAAATAACAAAATAGCACTTTATTCTCGTTTATACAAAAGTCTCATCAGTATTTTCATCAAAATTATAAGAATTAATACTTTCATCAAACCTTATATTTTATGATCTGGACACCAAACATTTTGCTGTTGACCTTCAATCACAAAACCCTCCGCTTGGATCATTTAAATGGTGTTCTCAAGATCTTGAAGTCTATCTGTCATATATTGTAATGATAGCAGCTGCAATGGACAAGAGTATTCTAATGGATTTAAGTATAGTTATTGGAAATTTCTTCATAGTCCACTACATTATTAGGTGAAAATTTTTGTACTACTAGTCTAGTATTGAAAAGATAATAACTTATCGGGTTTGTTTACCAGCTCTCAAGCATATGTTGAACTACTATAATTAATTACATGAATTTTATAGCTGCAATTCATTTATCATTTTCAACATCCTCCATTTCTTAATTGTAAGATAATTGGTCATTTATATGACTTGTAAACACAAGTATTATCGTGTATAAATCTTGTAGCTTTTCCACTACAACGAGCCCGTGATAGATCTTGTCATTGAATTGTTGTATCAAGTATCATTTCTAATAGTTAGTATTTTTTTATTCAATCGGCATAATCTACTTTAAAATACACACTTAATAATTGCTCTAAACTATAAAGAAAAAAACTCGAAACCATATACATATACACATACATATATATATATATGTGTGTGTGTGTGTGGGGTACAACTTTACCAATAAGCCTAGTATCTGTTTCATACTGCAGTTATTTAAGCAACACTCCGCTTCGATATTTGAAATTTGTCATAATTGTTATCAAAGACTATGGCATTTTCCATATACAAACCCTTATTCTTTCATAAAACATCGATTTAATTCTTTTGAATATATATCTTACAAATATGCATACTTTTGGTCATGATTTTAACTTTCCATTATTTTCTTTTAACATATTTGCTTGACACCTTGAGAAAAAATAGTATTAAATATTAATTTTTTTTTATATGAATGATAATATTTTTAAATATTAATAGAAAATATCAACATTAATTTTGTTTTAAATTAATTTGGTTATGGTCTAGCTTAACTATAGCTGTTGCTTGATCTCCTCTTTTTTATTCCAAAGTATCCAAATGACAATCTAAACTTGGATCTCGTTGAAATAGAAGTGAGTGTCATTTCTTTCAAGTTCACTTCTTTGAGATTTAGAACAATGAGTTTCATCGACACATGGAGAATCAATAGACACACTTGAATTTGTCGAATTTGATTCAATTTTCTTAAAAACGAATGAAGAGTTTTGGTCGACTTTGAGCTTTCAGTTCTTGTTCAGTGATATTTTTCATCTAGATAAAATTTCATCAAAGATATAGGACTTATGCTAGCCTTTTTCCTTTTTTAGCACTTCCACATCTCCTTCATAGCATAGATTTGATGAAACAATAAATATGTCATGATTGTTAATTTTTTAATGACATTTAGGGTTGTCAATAGTGTAAGGCAAAGTCGAGAATACCCTTCTCATTTCTCATATCCCCGATTTAGAATTTGTCTGCCATTTTCATTTAAAATAATTGTGGGGACATATAGAGAATTCTCAATGGGAAATGAGGACAAGGAACGAGGATCCGTATAATATTATAAATTTTTCAATAGTTATTTATTTTTATTATAAAGAAAAATTATAAAAAATTAATCAATGTTATAAAACTAAAAAAAATAAGAGAAAAAAAGCAGAAAGAAAGCAAATAGAATAAATAATTATCATTAATTTTCGTATATAATAACATTGCTTAAGGCCTTATTTATAAGATTTTTAAGATATAATATGAATTTTGAATATAAGATATGATATATATTAAATCTCTAATTAAAAACAAATTATGATCTAATAGAGATAAATATTCATTTGAAATTTTAAATAAAAGTTGAAGTAAATCTAATTATAAAAGAGATAATATCATATGTAAAATTTGATGTTCAAATTATAATACTTTCTCTGGATGTCAAATACATTGAGAATATGCTTCATTAAAAACCTTGCTAGAAAAATTTAGTTGGATAAAAAACTAACAAAGGGAAAAAAAAAAAGTACATTATTCTCAAGCAATATGCTTAAGTTACTTCATCCAAACATTTTTCATGAAAACCTAGTGGGATAAAATCATGGAAAGGAAAAAGTGTACAACGCTATATAGATGTGATCCATCTGATTATGACAATTGTTCAATATAAGATGTTCTTTTAATTGACACTTTTTAACTTTACTATGACACTTTCTCAAATATTGACATATATGTCATAACTTATGGCGAGTAAGCTTACTTAGTCATCATTTGACTTCATATATATTACAATTTCTCTATATTTTATAGTTATAGACCAAATATATTTACTTTAATCACATATTATATTTAAATAATAACTTGCAAGGTACATGTCATTATTCTATAAAAATACTTATTTTGTCAATCATCGCAAAATTAATTAAAAATATTGCACTTATAAAATACATTGTAATAATAATAATAATTCATATATCTAATTTATAATAAAACTTATATTTTAGTTCTTCTATAAGATTCAATATTTATATATGCTTTGATAATATTTATCAATGTCAATAAATATACTAAGCATCAATTATCTTTTTAAATGGTACCAACTGACTATAAAATAAATAACAATATAAGATAATAACTGGATAAATAATGTGTATAGATTTTATCCATAAAAAGTAAATTAATATAAGTTTATCTCTTTTTAAGATAATTACTTTTTTATATATATTTTTAGAAGTACATAAAATAAATTAACATGCTTTGTATTCATAACAAAGTCATATAAGATGTGAAAATATGATAATGTGAATACACTATATATTTATTAAAATTCATGCAGCAATTCATGTACTATAATAATACATGCATATGAATTATCATAACAATAAATGACATTTTAATTTAATACTTTTATAAGCAATAAGTACTATTAATTTATTCATATCAGTAATTATATAAATCAATATTATGTGATTACTAGTTACATTTTAAAGTCATCTTAGATGTACGGGAGTAAGAATTTTGTATCTCACAGCCTCATCATTTTTAATATAAATTTATGTGTTTTCAACACATTTTATATTTTTAGACACTTGAACAATTAGTCCTTATAAATATCTAATGAACATATTAGGTGTTTATACTATATATATTTCACTTTGCGTATAAGTAAATGAATATAATCTTAAATTAATATTTTGTATTTAGCCAATACTTTTCTTTGTCTATATTTAATAATTTTTTACATTATTAAGCATCCTTATTATCTTTTGCTTATTAAATAAATATATGAAAGAAAATATGTTATACAATATTAATATATTAATATTTTCTTCCTCTTGTAATCGAATGAAATCATTTCATATCAAGTACCTGACACTTTATGTAACGCCCCGATATTTTACATACAAATAAGGGCATTATCTAAACATTTTAGAGATTGAAAACCTTGATACAATTAATTGTGGCTTTATTAAAAGAAAAATTGAAAAAATTGTATAGACATTAAATGGAAAAAGATTTTATAGCTAAAAACCTTATAAAGAAAAAATTGCCAAAAAGTTTAGCACTTATTAAAGTTTACAATTTATTAGTCAAGAAAAAGGGAACTTAATCTTAAGGAACTAATAACAATCCTCAAGCATTGCCAAATTCTCATCATGGTGTTCCTGAAAACGTGAAAGGAAGCTTGGGGTGAGTGAAATCACTCAGTAAGCAAACTTACCTTACTTGAAACATTAAGCAACCACATGTAATAAACAATTTATTCAAGACAAACAACATGTCAATGCTTGTGTTTTCAATATGAATGTCGATGTAATGCATGGTCTCTACTTAAACAATGATCTTTGAAAACCATATTTCAAATAATGTCGTGACTCGTATCCAAAACATACAAAAACTTATCTTTCTTAATAGGTCGCTTCTCATAGCAAAACGTTCAAAAATGATCTTTCTCAATATGTCACGACTCATAACAAAACTGTTCAAAACTATATTTTATAGAATGCCATGAACTCTATCGCATGAATGGTGGAGCCAATACAAAATGTCACCCGTCGGCAACCAAAACAATAAATCACCCGTCGGTGACCAAACAATAAATCACCCGTCGGTGATTAGCACGCGTGAAGGGTAAGTGCAAGTGAGTCATAAAATCGTAGGGTCAAAGCTGAAATTCCATAACAAATACTCACATGCAAAAATACGTCCAAACCATATGGTAAGGAACCAAATATCCTCGGGTACCCAAGGACACCTCCCCCACACGGCTCAAAACAATTACAATATGCTCCCAATTAGAGTCCAATCATAACGATGGTCAAAAGCATTCTATCAAACCATTTTCAAAAATCTGTTTGATTTTTAAAGTCGAAAGTTATAATTCAAAACATGAGTTTTTAACATTAAAAGTTTTGAATGTCATGCATATGAACATGCTTATGCCAATACTACATAACCAATAATCAATTATGCAAACACAAAGCACATATACATACGAAAATGAGATCACGATATCTATTTAGCCATAACGGTTACAAACAAAACATATATGTAAAAAAAAAAAACCATGAAAATATTCATACACAAACAAAGCAAACAATACTTAATATTACAAGTAGGGTTAGTCTATTTACTTGATACGAGCAACCAATACTGCTAAAATCACCGACTAATTCAACTGAGTTTAGCCTAAATAAATTATAATTGTATAATTATTAGATACTCATAATATATTAGGTATCCTCCTTTATATATATATATATATATATTAATACTTAGGTCTAACTCTTGTTTTTCCAAAAGTTTCATATTTTTATTCACAAAATTATTAGTTGTTTCCACTGTCAGCAGAAACTAAATAATTAATTTCAAACTTAATTGGTGTCATAATATTACCAAATTTTTCAGAGTTTTCATAGAGGTATAGTAAAATTTTCAATAAATTTTTTAGGTAAAACCGAATGCTAAACAATTACAAAAGTGATTTTTATTCGATAACTTTTAAAACTGCCGGTATAAGAAAATCAGCAATACTACTGGACTTAAACAATTTTAGAAAAATATTGGAAAATCATATCAAATTGAAATTTTAACCGTAGTTTTATAACTTAAATATTATTATACATAAAAATTTACAAATACTTTGGAATCTGTTTTCATAGGTAAAACGGGTTTTGAAACTAGTTCAATAAATCTGCTGTAAAATATTTGAGCAACAAACATATATAAATAAAAAATTCATAACATATATATATCTGATCTAAAAATCATAAAATTTTATCAAATAATAAATAAGACCCATATAACGTATTATAAAAATTTTCACAAATGTTTAACATTTATAACACCATAAATTAATTCCAAACTTTTCGTTTTAATCTGTCAGGTTTCCTGTTTCTAGCATAAAATTTTGACTTCAAAAAATTATATTAAATTAAATACATCGAATTTTATAAAGGTTCCAAAGACAAAATTTTTCTTATTGTGTATAGTTATAAAGACAAAAATGTTATCTTCAAATTGAAATCAAAACCCATATAAAACAACCCTAAAATTCGAGTAGTTCAAAAACTGACAAATTCAAAACACAAACTTCACAAATTCATAACAAATTCAATATAAATGATATTTTGACAAATAAATATTCGTTGAATTCTTCAAGAAGTCTAGTTTAATATAAAAATAGTTTAAGATTTTATTGAATAGTATAAGGTTTTGAAACTAATTTATTTTCAAGATTCTGCAGAAAATTTACAAACAATTACTTTATAAAATTTCTTAGAAAAATCACTAAACATTAACCATAAACCCTTAAATCATAACTGATAAAGTGATGGAGGAAAATTAACAAACGTACCTAGTTTAATTCATGAACTTCTATTCTCTTATGACTGTTGTTGTGAAAGACATATATGAGAAGAATAGACGTAGGGTTTTTGTTTCTCCTTTGGTCTAGTAAAGGATTTATATATTTTGTTCTAATAAAGAGTTTATATGTGAGTAGAAACCTATTCTTATTAGGATATTCTAATTATTATTGTCATATTCTTTGAATTAAATAAGAGTCCAATATACCTTAGACAACAAATTCAAACCTACTATCTGCTTTATCTTTAAATAGTTTATTCATACTTATAATTCTATTTTAAAATTATAACTTACTCTCAAATAACTCTTTATTTTTTAATAATTAATGTTATTTGAAAATTTGGGATATTACACTTTATAAGAGTCAATAGTTATAATATTTTTCAATATCATTTTTTAGAGTATTAATTCTTTTCATTGCAACAATAATTGTATTATATTTTTGCACCAATATAATTTGCAAGCTTTAGATAAATTATGAATGTTTGCTGCTATTTTATTTCATTGTTCTATAGAGACTTCAATAATTGTTCGAACTTTTTGCAGCTAAATTTTTTCATTATATTAATGCAACAATAATATATAATATTCTATGGTCGAGTAATTTTTAAACTTCATGTTCCTTAAGATAGATGTATTTTAAGTAATTTTATGTAATTACATTTTTTCTCTTCTCTTAATAGTGAAAATTATTTTTATTATCAAAATTATTTAATAAGTCTACTTACCCTTCGAATGATCCAATATATTCAATATAAATGAAACTCAAAACAATTTTTTTTTAAATATATTAGTGGACCCATCTCAATGTACTGAGTGGATACAATAAAAATAATGCAACTTTATTTTGACACTAATGTAAGTTGTAATTAAAAAAAATTAATAATAAATTTTTGGAATTGAGCCCAAAATATATCATGTTTTCATAATAAGATTAACAATATTATTTTCATAATAAATATTTTTCAAAAATGTGAGATTTACTATCAACTTTTATCAAAATATAATGAATTCATTTTGCCTTAGGAACACGTAACACATATAGTTACTGAATAAAAAAAAGGTTTGAATTTTAGTCCACAACTATTTAACTTTTTATTATATAACGAACCAATTTTGATTATTTTAATTATGATAATTATTCAAGTTTTTATCCATCAAAATTTAATTTGTATTTTTGATAGAAATTTTTTTTTTTCAAATATTGACTTCTAATCATGTATTTGTGCCATTATAATTTAGTCTAATATATGCACTATTTGTGCAATTTTAATTATAAGATTGATCTTTTGAAAAACTTTTCAAATTTAAGCTTCTATATGAAAGTTTATAAGGTAACTTGTAATCTCATAGATCATTATCTCAAAATATATTTAAAGTATTAAATTCTTCCTTAATTTTGAAGAATTTAAGCACAATAGAAATTATCATAATTTTCTCAAAACCTTTTATCAGGTTATATATAAAATTCATATAAATAACCTCAATAATGTGTTATTGATAAGGTTATATATAAATAACCTCAATAAGGTTACACCTTTTATCGTGTTGATAACGTGTTCTAAAACTAATGAAAATAAGATAAAAATATAGAGAAAGCAAATAGAATAAATAATCCTCAATAATTATTGTATATAATACATTGCTAAAGGCCTAAATAAAGTTTGCAAGATACAATATAAATTTTGAATATAAGATATAATAAATATTAAATTTCTAATTAAATATAAATTATGATACAATAGAGATAAATATTCATTTAAAACTTCAAATAAAAGTTGAAGTAAATCTAATCATAAAAGAGATAATATCATATCTAAGATTTGATATCCAAATTATAACAATAAAAAATATTTTATTTTGAGAATAAAAAGAAAATTTCAAGCCAATAAATAATAAAAAAAATATTTATATGATAAAAGAAAAATAAATATATATAACAATAAATGCATAATCTTTTTATATTAAACAACTTTGATAAAATCTAGTTACAAACTAGTTTGAAGTATGAAATAATAATAAATTATAAAATAATTAAATAATTTTAGATTTTTATAACTTAGATAAATAGTTTAAATATTTTTATAAAAAATATTGATGTTTTAAAAGAATAAAAATACAAAATATATAATTCATTACTTAGAATTTAAAAATTTAGGAACATATATGCAAAATTTTAAAAGCTTGGAGACTAAATTGTATAATTTAAAAGTTTGTAGAATTAAGTGTAAATTTAATTAAAAAGTTATAGAGTAAGATGATTTATAATTCTTCTATTAATTTTGAGTTGATGTATAGCATGCAATTTTGTTGAAAATGAACATATGCATTATTCTTCAATTTTTGAACGATGAGTTATAGTATTAATCTTCCATGCACCAAGAAGTCAAAGAATGGTTCACCTTGTAATATGGTGAATAAAAATATCTTCATTCAATTCAAATTAATGTTTAAATAATATCAAAGAAGAAACCACATACATTACATCTCCATTTTTCTTATTGTTGATATATCACACATTATACAATCTTTTTCCTTTGTTGCATTGCATGTATGCATCACTGGCTATCTTATTGACTTTATAACATAATACATATACATGTACTGTAACATAATACATACATGTACGTCAAACCTAATAAAGTTTCTACCTGAAAACTTTATTAAAAAAGTATTAAATCTTTAAAAGTCTTGGAAAATATAAAGAAATTTATACCTCTCCACATTTCAAACTTCAAAGCTTTTGGGAAACTTTTTTAATCATATATGATAAATAAATAAATAATAGTAGTATACCTTGAAGTTTTAATGTCATTTTTCTAATAGAAAATTCGAACGATACCAAATATCATTTTATATAAAATAAATTTAAGCTAAATTATATTTTTTCTTTAAGAAATTGAGAATATATAATTATTTTTGTGATTATAAATTATAAGTTGTTATTTTTGTTGCTTTTCAGGAACTTTTGAGGAAGTGATCGAATGTCAATATATTATAGTCTAACTAAATTAAAGATATTTTGGGATATTAACTTTGAATAAGGGAACTCACTTGTTTATAGTAGAAAAAGAAATATATTAATTTAAATAGAAAAAAGCAACAAAACGTTCATAAGTTAGGTCATATATATTTTTTAATTTCTTAGATTATGAATGATGTTATTTAGTAACAAAAGAAGTGGCCAATTAATGTCAAATTATATCATTTTATTGATTTTTCTATTAAAAAATTATTAATACATGAGTCTTTAACAATAGTAAAGTGATGATCAATATGAAAAAAAAATTACTTTTTAAGATTAGTTAATTGCCACGGTTTTATTTTAATGTTTTTATTAAAAATTAAACATTACATATTTAAATAACTTTATGTTTAATTTTTTCTTAAACATTTTCAAATTAAATTTTATTTTTATTCTTGTTAAATAAATTTATTTTATTCTCATTTTAATCACTTGATAGAAAATAATAATATTTTAATATAAAAATTATTAAATTAATATAATTTATTCTTATATAGCCCTTTTTTCAATAGCTAAGGATTTAATTAACACAATTTTTTCATATAATAAACTAAATTCCATAAATAACTTACTCTAAGAAACTTGGAACCACACCCAAATTTAAATCATATTAGAATGAAAGGGATCAATAAGAGAGTGACGACAAATTCCTTTTGGGATAAAAGGCCGGCCTTCGAAAGTGGAAATTTGAGGTGTACATATTAACCTTTTTCTACTATGGCAAGTAGCTTTGGAAATCTCTTGTGGTTCAGGTGGTAAGACTCCCAATTCTCCCACCAGGAACCCAAGTTCGAATCCCACCAGAGGCGTGAGTGTGTTTTTCTCTTCTTTAATAAAAAAAAAAAAGGAGCCTTTAGAGCTCCTTTTTAAAAAAAAAAAAAAAAAGTAGCTAGGTAATAGAAAAGACACTTGAACGATCAAAGTTTACATTCATACATTTACTGGTTTATTACGAGGAATAATTTTTTATGATTAATTTAATTTTTTTAATACTTAAATCCAAAACAAATAAAAGAATTCACTTATAATATGATTTATATGTTATGTTGTTTCATGTTTTCTTGTATAATTTGAAGCTCTTTGTACTGATTATCACCCTATTGGGTGTTTTTAAATAAAATTTGCATCTTATTGTTTGATTAAAACATAAACTTCAGTAGTTAATATTATTCAAGGGACATGATCAATGGTCCCAACTTACCTTCATGAAATTCTGATAGAGTTTTTTATTTAAATAGTTGAATTGCATTTAAACTAAGTTTTTCAAATAGTATGATAAGAAAAAAAAATTGGTCAAATAATTAGCATGATAATTTGATGGTTAAAAAAAGGGTAATAATTTGTGTAACAAAAAAAAAGGGCTATATCCTATCTCATAATCTAATGATGACAATTTTATAGTATTATTAAAAGTAAGGAAAATTATGCATATCTGATAAGTGTATAAAGTATTACTAACTATTTTTTCACTAGCTTAAGTTTTTAAAAGATGTGATTTTTCAATAACTTTTAATATAGCATCAGAACTTAATCTTCAAGGATTTTTGCTTCCAATGTTATGAGTTATCAAATCTTCTAATGATCATGTAAAAACTAAATATTTTAAATGAGATTCATAAATATAACCAATGCGACAATGTCACAAATAGAAACTAGAATATGAAGTACTCAAACAAAAATATGATAAGTCAACACTAGAAGCTACAATGTCTAGTACTTTGAGTTGATCCAAAATATAAAGCCCCATTGCTTATGACCAGTCCCAATCAACTTTTGAGATTGTGGGTCAGGTATATAACAAGTAGAAGAGAATAAGACTAAATATCCAGAATCACACTGACAAAAAAAAGATTTAAAGTAATAATAGGAATATGGTAAACATTTGAGAGAGAGAGACTAAGTGTAGCAATTGAATCAACACTTGCTAAAGTCGTGAAAGTACCATCAACAGTCATAACTAACACAGGTGGTTTGGAAGATAAATGTACAAATGATGAAAAATTTAGTTGACATGTGGTAAGACTCGCTAGAATCTAAGACCCATAAGGAAGAAAACATACTTGAAGAATTGGAAGGTGACAAACCTATCTGAGAGGAGACAAGCATATAATGTGACTCTGTTGAAAGGAACTGCTAAAATTAATCAAGCATGATTGGATCTAATGATAGAGCAATTGCTACAGTATTAGACTGAGGTGGCTAAGATGGCCTGTAAGACCATTGCGGTTGTTGCAATGGATTACGAATTCAATGTTGTTGCTTGGCTTTCTTCAACTTGGGACATTAAGTCTTCCAATGACCCTTTCCCTTACAAAAAGCTCATTCTACTTACTGAAAGGGAATCTTTAAGATGTTGCTAAGAAAAATGGATTAGGTGTGGGGAGAATATCCTTCCCATCATGCGATTTAAAACATATTTCCTTAGTCAACAATTTACTAACTACTAAATCAACATAAAAAAACTGAACCAATCATTGCTGTTCTCTACAAACAATGTAAGGTGTAAAAGCCTACAATGCTATTGATTTCATGAGTGCTAATTGGTCCCATAGATTTGTCAAAGCTGAGTAAAATTCTTGAATACTTATATTCTTTTATTCTAGAGTTCGAATATCAGACTCTAGATAATATTATTTTGTAATGTTAGACTGTGTGTACAATCTAGTTAACTGGTCCCAAACATCCTTTGTATTCTCATACTTCACTAACTGACATCCTATTGAATGGGTGATAAGTATTGTCAATCCAAGTTATAATTTTTGAATCATCAACACCCCAAGCTTCTAACAAATCTACATATTTCTTAGTTTTTCTATTTGTAGGTTTCATAGAGGTACCAGCAATGAAATCCCACATTTTTTTACCCTTCAATTTTTTTCATCACATAACTTTAGTAATAGTAATTCTTTCGATCTGATTGCACACTAATTGACTTAAGCAAATCATCCTTGCACCTAGCCATTGCGAAAACATACTACGGGTTAAATTCTGTAATCCCTTTGAGTCTTTGTTGGCATTTTTATGTGCAAAATATTGAGTCTATTTATTTTACTTAAGTTTTTTTGTCTGCCTCTTTGTAAGGTATTTTACTGACCATTAGTATTGCACACAGTCATGTAGAACTGAATACTTTGTAATTTGTATGATTATATGTTACATATACTACAGGATGATTGAGAACATATAGTTTGTATGTTTAGGTGCATTTTTACCTACATTTAATTTTCACTGATTATAGGTATTTGTAAAATTTTAAATTGCTAGTTTTATTTTAAAAAAAGTTATTTTTTTGGCTTATTGAGGCCTAAGCTGAGGGACCTTGTAGGTAGGTCAATAAGGGGTCAGCGAGTTAGTTAGTATGTTCGGGACTCATTGAACCTCGTTAAGGCATTCACAAGGGACTCATTTAGGTGGTCAGCGAGGTCACGTCGAGAGGTCGATGATGGTACCATAAGCTTGAAAAATCAATTATAAGTACCCACTATTTTTATAGTTTTTTGCCAAGAAATTAATGCTTATTTTTGTGTGAAATTTTTTTAGACTTTTGTGAAAATATTCTTGAGTTTTGTCAAATACTTTACAGTCAAGAATCATTAATATGATGAGTATTTTTTTGTATTAGTGGTTTGGAGAAATTATTTTTAAAATGGTATTTTTGTATCGCCAATATATTGATTGTTTTTCTGTATTGGAATACAAGGTAGAGTTGGACAAAAATATTTTATAAACAGAGTTTCTGGTCAACAATACATTGAATATTTTTTTGTATTGTTGATACGAGATATTTTTATAAAATCATTCTTGGGCATCTGTGTTTTCTTGTTTAAAATTCACACTAACCGATTTCAGGTATTAGTACCACACTAAGTGGTAGTGGAGCTTTAGAGATGAGCTAGATCCTATTCGTATCAAAGTAGCTGTGCAGACAACTAACGAGAGTAGGATAGATAGTTAGGATGGGTGGTCCAAATTAATAGAGGTATAGGCGTTTTATTTTATCAAGTTTTATTAATTGTTTATTTTCATTAATGAATTTGCTGCTTAATGGTTACCTTAAGTAGCCGTAAATGTTATTAGTTTAGGATTGGAGTTTAAGTGAATTTATTATATTACATCGTTGTGTTTGTATGATCTACTACATGTGTTAGTATAATTACTGCATTATTTAAGTATGTATTAACATATAAGAATTTTATTGTTTTATTCTTTTCTGCTATTTGTCTTACTATCTTTCTTTTACTATTTGTTTACTTGATATCTATTAAAGTGTTCGCTATGTATACGAGAGGAATGAGTCTTAAAGTGTCTGTATAATCTTGACTTGGTAGTTTGCCGAGATTTGACTTTCTTTGGGAAGAACAAATAGATTAAGAAAAATTAACAAACCATCCACAGACAAAGAAACCCCAAAATTTTCTATCAAAGAAAAGAATGAAAAAACTCATCGCGACCTACCAAGAACGAATTGAAGAGTCATCGTGCGAACAAGTATTACCACAAAAAGTTGTTATGTATGAGATTTATAGCTCTGAAACCTATAGAATTTAAGAGCACAAATTTTAAGTGTAGAAAAGAGGCTAGAATTTATTATTAAGAAGTTAAATAAAATACAAGCAATACAAGAGTTTATATAGGCTTGTCATTAAAAGATACTAAAAGACTATAATATCCTCAATAAATATATAAAATAGACTAATTAGTTTAACAAAATTTACTACCAAAATCCTTATTAGCAGTATAAATCTAATACTGAATGCTTCATTAATTGTACAAATTTATCACCAAAAATCACGATAGTTGTAGATTTATAACACTTAAAATGAGTTTAGTAGTAGATTTGTTTTACTCTAAGGATTATAAATTAGTAAAAAAAAAAAAAAAGAAGAAGTAAGAATAATTTCCATATATTGGTATCGCATCGTTAACATAATGCATGAAAAATATCCCTATATGAATTAAAGCACCATGTGAAAATTAATTTTCAATTATATTTCAAAATATTTTAGAAATATTATCTATAATTTTTCCCGTTTTCGTATTTAACTTGAATACTTGTCAACAATGATAATATTTTTAAATACTGATATTTTCATAAGTTAACATCATCTCCTTGTTAATAACTTTAATTAAAGGATTGTTTTAAGATGACAGTATTGTTACAATTTCTTTCGATAATAATCATTAGAATATAATTAATTATAAAATATAATATATAATTTATGTATATTTATTACCACAATATCTTACTCTTGTTTTTAAACACAATAAGTTTCAAGTGAAAAATAAAATAGTGAAAGTTCAAAAAATAAATTTTCTTTAAAAATGTGTAAGTATATATATGCCTATATAATCTTTTATTTGAGGCTAAAAATTTATACATAGATCCTAAAATGAATTCAAACTTTTTATTTAAGCCAAATATTATTATTAATGGTTCTTAAACTTTATCTGAATTCACATTTAGGTTTATAAACATTAAAATTTTATAATTTAGGTCTTAAATTTTTAAAATTTTACACATATGTTACTAAACTTTTAAATCTTACAATTAAGTCTCAAAATTTTAAAAAATTTACACGTAGGTTCTAAAATTTTGATTCAAAAACTTGTATTATAATACTAATATAAGACCTATAAGTGAATTTTTAAAAGTTTGGGGACTAAGTTATAAAATTTAAAAGTTGATAAAACTATGTGTGAAAGTTTAAAAATATAAAGATTAAATTGTAGAATTTAAAAGTTTAAAAATTTAAGTATAAATTTAGATATCAATAAAATAATTAAATTTTTATTATAATAAAAAGAAGACTTAATTAAAAAAAGATATCTTGTACAAATGCTTGACAGCAGGACTAAACCACTCAAAGTGTGAAATGAGATCATCCCACCAAGCCATTTAAAAACGCTACATACGTGGCTTCAAACTAATATTAAATGCATTAGGAATGGGTAAATTATTCTTCTTCAAATAAATCATAATATGCTATTTTATAAAAAAATAAATATAATATAATTATTATTTTAAAATATATAATTATTTAATATTTAAAAAAAATAATTAATAAAATTATTATGAAATAAACTTTAAAAGTAATGAATAATAGTTCGAAGGAATAAAGTGAGATGTTATTATATTGTTTTAAGTATGATCTTATATAATAGAAAGGGTAAGATATTTTTACAATAATTTTTTTTATTATCTTAATAAAAATGTACAATTTTTTTTTTTATATTATATTCTTATAATTAATTATATTTAAATGTTAATTATTATTGTATAAAAATATTATTAATTAAAATTTATTTAATAATAATAAATATAATTGTTGCAATATCACCACGCAATAAAAAAACGTTGTCATAAGATGTTTATTATTTGGGAAAATCTTTTTAGCACAAATTTGTAATTATATTTACAAATGATGTGATAAAAAATTATTGAATGATGTATTTAAATCCACTAATTTAACCGGTAAAATTCTTTCACATTGCTTGTGAATCACTACAAATTTGTTGTGTATAACATTGATCTTATTATTTTGAAGTATGTGAGATGACTAATTTCATTTTTTTAACAAATATTAGAACAGTTGCATTTAAAAAAAAATATTATACTTATTTTGCATTGATTATCACATCAGTAATACTTTAATATGGACGAATGATTTTTTTATTAAATAATTATATTTTGACATTTATCAATTATAGTGTATTGATATATGTTTTCTTTGTGGTTGGGGCACTAGAAGAACTAGAATTCAAATCCATTATTGTATATATGTATACAGGTGTATAATTGTTAGTTAATTTTTGTTTTAATAATATTTTGATATGTGTATTCATATTGCATCAACTTTGATATAAATATCACTTTTTAAATTGGTAAAAACAATAATAATAACTTTTCCCACATCAACAAATAATTATGCAAGCAGTGGATCAAAATTGTATATTTTTATCAATTTAAATTTGACTTAATTCAAAGGTTTTATATCAAAAATTGATCCATACCACTGAATTCGAGAAGATCGATTTTTTTCAAATCAGATTGAATTTAAAATTTGCATATGAATTATATCATAGATAAAACTCAATATAACAACATTTTAATTGTAGATTGGTTCATTTCTATCAAAATTATTTATAAATATATCTAAAATAATCAGAAGAATTAGAAATATGCTTGTATACTTATTAAACTATTACAAAGATTTAAATTTTATATTTTATTGTTTGAATTAAAATAATATTTATTGTAATTGTGATATATATAATATTTATATTAAAATACATAATGAAAAAAAAAGTATTTATATATAATATTAACAGTAATTTGATCATAATTAAATTGTAATAAATTATAAAATCATCCCATACAAATTATATATTTCTCATTCGGAATTCGAACTAACTATAATTTTGAAACCAACCAAATCTCTCTAATTAGATCAAAAATTTCAATTTAAATAAATTAATCGGATTACTTGCTTAACTTAGTTTTTGATACTAACTCCTATTTGCTATTTTATATTTGGTATGACTTAAACAGGCAACCTGAAATATTAAAAAAAAAAAAAAAAAGTGTGAGTCTAACTGATAGACCCTTGGGTTAACCACAACTACAAAGACTAATTGATCTAATATGCAAATAACCTACTGGTAAAAGTAGTGTTCAATATTTACTTGGATGTGAATTTGAACTTTGAAGCTTCCTCTTGGTAGTTTAAAAACATTTAGTGGATGGTGTTGTCTACTCTAAATTAAATTGTTTTGTTCGGTTAATTTTTAATTTATTTATCCAATCAATAGAAATAACCATAAATGTCAATAACTAAATTCAATAATATTGTTGGACCAAATTAAGATTAAAAAGAATATAATAATACCATAATAAGTAAACTATTTTTACCCAAAATAGCAAATGTATCCTACTCTACGATCTCCATTTTGTATGAATAATGCCATGTATCTGTGCTATTTTTATATACCTATATCTATATATGGATAGTCATAAGCTCGGTTTTGAATTAAAATTATAATTGAAATAATAAATTTAATTATTAAACTAATTGATTTAATTCAATAAACACTATAACATAAAAATAAATAAAAAATAAACTATGTGATTTGAATCGATTAAAATAAGTAAAATAATTCACTATACAAACAGTTCGTATTTAAGATATCTTAAATTTAAATTAGATTCAACTTTTTTACCAAAATTGCTTAAGAGAATACTTATTGTTATTGTGCTAAGGCATTGCTGACTTCTACCACGACATTGATAAGGCTAACATGGCTTGTCAATGCCTTACCATATCTTGCTAATGCCTTCTCTTATTGGGCTAAGACTTTCCACATTATGCCAATGCTTTCTTACACTAGGTCAATGCCTTTCTAAAGCTTGCCAATGACTTATCATGGCATGCCAATTCTTTACCACGTTGAGTCAGTGCCTTTCCACAACATGCCAATGTCTTCCCACAATCACCGAAAAGTTTGTGGAGGCAGGCAATGGTCATCAGATTTCCGCTCATAATTATACTTTTATTATATGTGAAGATAAGTGTAAGGATGTTTTGAGGTAAGACATATGGGAGGTAATTTTGAAGAAAAAAAAAAAGCAAACAGCAGGATTGGTTTGAATTAAATTAAATAAAATTAATTTACAAGCAATGATTTTTTTTTTTTTACATGTTTACTTATAAAATAAGCGTTCAAGTGACTACATACAAACATGAAAAATTAAGTTACTGATTTTTCAACAACTTATTATTATGAAAGAGTCCTTAATTAAATTTTGAAGGAAATTTGCATTTTATATTTCCAAATTAACCCCTCTAGAAATAATTATTTTTATTCCGATTTCATAATACAATAAGTAAACAAAATAATGAGCAATTTGATTCCACTGTTTTCAATTTTTTCTGCTTTGGGTGGTTTTTGATTTTCATATACACGTGCTCTAGAATAGAATTGTAATAGCAGAGTAATGTTTCCGGACCGTTGGATATGTTCAATAATTGGCCAGTAGAATCTATACGAGCGAAGGAAGCCCCAAGTTAACTTTTATCTTGGACGGTGCACAGGCGGAAATGAATTTTTCCATTTCATTTTTTTTGTTTTTTTTTTTTTCAATTGAAATGGGAAATTATAGAGTATTTCTTGATTTAATTAAGTTGTTGTTTTAAAGTATATTTTTTATTAATTATATAATTTTTTATCTTTCTGTTGAATATTAATGATTATTTTGTATTTTTAAATTATATTAATCTTATATTTTATTAGCTTAAATTATTACATCCAATACTTTCTCCCATCAAATTTAGGTAATAGAAAAGAGGACAACCAGTTACAGCTGAAATTTCCATGGTCATCTTGTCCCCACCAACCATTCCAATTTTGGTGATCAATATTTTTAATTTATTTTTTTTTTGTCAACGGTTTTGTTAAATGGAAAGAACAAGTAATTCAGAAAACCAAAGCTGGTTTCTCAAAAACTTGTAACTATATATGTCCCCAGCTTTCATTCTCTTTTTTATTTTTTTTCTATATATAATCATCAAAATCCCTAAAGCTTCTCCAAATTAATCATCAAACTCCTCAACTAGTTCTTTTCAATAATATTCTTATTCTTTTATATATTTCCCACTATCCTTATCTCCTTCATTATTGGGATGTCTCCTTCAATAACTATGACAAGTAGTACTACTGACGAGAAGAAGAATGAGAGAGTCAATAAATCCCAAGTGTTATTCCAGAAAGGAGTACAACATCTCTTAGCAAGTGGTCTTAGTAAAGTACCTGAAAAGTTTATTTTGCCACTTTCAGAGAGACCCAATTTGAACAACCACTACAGCACTAATATACTCAAAGAGCCAATTAGTACCATTTCAAAGTACAACAATAATAATCTCAAGTTGCCCATTATTGATTTTGCTGACCTTCAAGGACCCAATAGGGCCCAAGTCCTTGAGTCCCTTGCAAATGCATGTGAACACTATGGTTTCTTTCAGGTACAATAATTAGTGAAATTAATTTTTTTTTTTAAATTAAATTTTACACACAAGTAGGTTCGAACTTAATATTTTAGGTGTTGACAAACAGCATATATCATTATAAAATTTAATTCATTAGTAATCTTATTTGGATTTTTTTTTTTATAACTAAATTAATATAGGTAGTGAACCATGGAATTTCAAGTGATGTGATTAGTAACATGATTGATGTGAGTAAGAGATTTTTTGAGCTTCCATTTGATGAAAGATCAAAGTACATGACTTCAGATATGAGAGCCCCTGTTAGATATGGAACTAGCTTTAATCAAAACATTGACAAAGTGTTTTGTTGGAGGGATTTCTTGAAGCTAATGTGTCATCCTTTATCAGATGTGCTTCCTCATTGGCCTTCTTCTCCTATTGACTTGAGGTTTGAGTTAAAAAGCACATTAGTTTTTTTATTATTTTAAATAAATTATAGGTTACTAATTTTTTACTTAATATAGTTTATTTTAAGTAAACTCATAAAGTTAAATTATATTAATATTTATAATCTAATTCGTTTTTTAAAATATATTTTGATTATTCATTTTATTTTTAACAATCATTGCTTTCACACTTAATATATTTGTGTGAAAATTTGACGCGCACTTATAACATGTTATAAATTTGTGTGAAATTTTTATATGAATTTGCAAAAATTATATACATTATTTAACTTCATCATTCCACATTGACATATGACACACCAACTACATTGAAAATTTATCTTAACTCATTCCATTATTTTAATCCTCTCCTTCTGCTCTGTCTGGGCAACATCTAATTCATGGCTGCCCTCGACTTTAAAGATGAGCTAATTAATTTAGAATTAATATTTAACTTATTGAGTAGTTGAAAATAAGGATTAATTAATTCATTAAAATATTATATATATTTTTTTTTCTTTTGTTTACTTAAATAGGAAATTGGCGGCTACTTACGCAAAAGAGACCAACTACTTATTCCTATTGGTAATGGAAGCTTTGTTAGAGAGCTTAGGAGTTATGGGAACCACAGAGAATAATAAGACAGAAGAAGAAGAAGAAGACACTATGAAAAAATTTGAAAATGGAAGCCAGCTAATGGTTGTGAATTGCTACCCACCATGCCCTGAACCTGATCTAACCTTAGGGATGCCTCCACACTCTGACTATGGTTTCCTCACTATGCTTCTACAAGATGAAACTGAAGGGCTTCAGATTCAGTATCAGCATAATTGGGTCACTGTTGAACCAAGGCCCAATTCTTTTGTTGTCAATGTAGGAGATCATCTTGAGGTTTGTTAAATTATCTGCGTGTTCATTACAATTCTTTGTTATTTTATTCCTATAGTATTCATGTATCTTACAACAATTTTCACTTGTTGTAAAATTAACAACTTTGTTCTAACTTTTAAATAGTATAATTTAGTTTTAAATTTTTAAAATTTTACACATAAGTCATAGCTTTACTAATAATATACATATTTGCAAAGTTTAGAAGCCTAACTAAAGTTTTAAGAGTTTGTGGTTTAAATCATATAGTTTAAAAGTTTGGTAATATATGTGTTAATTTAATCAAAGTTTGGAGACTAATAATATATTTTAGCCTTTTTTTTTTAATAATAAATTTAAAAATAAGATAAATTTGCAACAAGTCTAATGAATTAGGAACAAAAAATATATTTAGAAACATTTAATATTAAACTCTATCTAATTAAATTCCATTCATATTATTAAGACATTGCTTTAATTTTTTTTTTTTTTTAAAAAGGCTCTAAAATTTCATTCTTTTTTATTAATAAAAAGAAAATATACTAACCATCCGAACCATAAGAGATTTTCATTGTTTTAACTTGCTTTTATAAATTTTAGGGTTTTATTTTATGTAATTTTTCAATGTGCTGCTGAAATAATACTAATCGTCGTTTTTTTTTTTTTTTTAAATTTACAGATTTTTAGCAATGGCAAGTACAGGAGTGTTCTACATAGGGTTTTAGTGAACTCGAAGAAAGCTCGGATATCAGTGGCTAGTTTACATAGTTTTCCATTCCTGTGCACAGTTTCACCATCGCCTAAACTCATCAATGAATCAAATCCAAGGCGTTACAAGGACACTGATTTTGATAGCTTCTTGAAGTACATATCATCACGTGAACCTAAAAGAAAGAATTTTCTTGACTCTAGGAAGTTGTCTTGAACCAATTAAGGCCAGCCAAACCGGTTACAAGTTAACTGTAATTGGCCAAGCTAAATCAAATAATTAAATAAGAAAACAAAGTTAGTCTACGTTGACTTTTATAGCTCTTTTTTTTTTTTTAAGATAAAATTAAAAATAATATAATATATATTAAAATCCATTCATTTAAATACATTAATAATCAAATTTAATATATCAAAACTAATAATATTCATTAAGACATGAAAAAAAAAATTGAGTTTTAATCATTGGTTCTATTGTAAGGTTCTCGAACCAAGTGTTTCATTATTTCAATTAATATACTGGATGTTGTTTAGAGTCAATTGAATTTTGATATCATTTTATATATAATTTTTAAGATCTTGAATACAATACATCAATAATATCTAGATGAGAAAAAATCACCCTAGAACAAGATATAAGTGAAGAAATAAAATTTGTGTTTTATTTAAAGCAATAAAAATAAGAAGATGGAGACTCTACCGGAGAGAGCTTCTATAAAAAAAAATATCCTCCTTAATAGAAAATAAAGTTTTAAATAAAAAAGATGAGAAAAAAACTTTAGTATTTTTCAAAAAAAAAAAGAAGAAGAAGAAGAAGAAGAGAGAGTCAATCTTAAAAAAAAAATAGAAAACAAATTAAAACAAGTTTAAAAAGAGCCCTGAACCGAAAATAAATCACTTTTAAAGCTTATTTAAGTATGTCAATTATTTAGCCAGGAGTCGATTATTTTTTTCTTTTTTGTTTCACTTGTGGGGACAACGGTGAGAGTCAAAAACCTCAACTCTCTCATTCCCTTGGAAATATATTTTTAAGAAAATGTAGATTGTATTATGAAGTTTTACCGAATGATTAATAAATATTGAAAGTTTTGTTTTATGCCCAAATTATACTTAATTATAATTTGTATTTTCATTGTTAATTATTTCTTTTTTATCTTTATGAAATAATTAGTAATAATCAATCTAATCCATGTCTACATGCTATATTTTTGGCTATTCTCAACTTCTTCTTCTTCTTCTTCTTCTATTTTTGTTGGTTTTAACAACCAATGATGTAAATTTTGTTTTGAATCGATTGTTAGAGAAACTGACACAGAAGAAGTTAAAAGAAAAAAAAGCTCTGCATTGGTTAAGATTTATTCATTTTTCCATTTTAGTCACAGATTCAATTTACAAAAACTATCATTTGATAAAAAAAATATATTTAAATAGTTAATTTTGTAGAGTTAATATACAATATAGATGAGTTTAATCTAAAAAAATTAATCCAATAAATACTGAGGCCCATGGTGCATATCATTTCTATTTGGAAGACATTTTTAATCATTGTGAGACTTTCTCTTCTTAAAGTATGGGTACTGGTTAGGGATGGGAGTAGGTTGGTCGGTTCGGTTTTTGACTCAAAAAACTAACCGAACCGATTTGATCGGTTAGGCATTTTTATAAACCAAAACCGACCTACCTATCAAAACTAACCGAACCGCAAACCAACCTATTTAATCGGTTTGTTCGGTTCGGTTGGTCGGTTTGGACCTACTATATTTATTAAAAAAATATATACACATAATAATATCAATTGTACTATAATATAATATTAATTGAATAAAATCACCAAAATTAAAGTCATGTAATAAGTTTTAAGCTTATATAAATATATCATAATGATAATATGTAAATATTATCATATATAAATGCTAATAGAAATAAAAAACACGTCATTTTACATTAAAAAAATATTATTTTAAATATGTAGGTTCGGTTCGGTTTAAATAGGTTTTTTTTTTCATCTAAACCTTAACCGAACCTATTTAATCGGTTTTTTAGAAAGTTGAACCGAACCGAACCTACTAAATCATTAAAAACCGACTTAGAAGGTTCGGTTTAGGTCCGGTCCAGTCGGTTTGGTCGGTTTTTTTTATTTTATGTCCATCCCTAGTACTGGTAGATTATATTCTACTATTAGGTCGCTTATCATTTTGTTATGCAAGACAATTTTTTTTTTTTTTTTTTAGGGAGACGCACATGTTTTTAGCTTAAGAATTGAATCAAGTTTTGATGCCATTTTAACTTTATAGGGTCAATATGCATTATAAGCTTATCCAATCTCAAAAGTGTCTTAAGTCTGGAGATTTATAGTATAAAAACTCTACTTAAAGTATTCTTTGAAAATAATTATACCTTATGTTGGACGTAAAATAATTCATGTTACATGGTATGATATTATTAATCATAGTTAGTAGTATGGCTCGTAGCCCAGTTCAATAAGGGTTGAGTCAGTAGCTAAGTCCAGCTATTAGAAAAATGATCAAAGAGATAAATATATATCAAATATTCCCTAATTATTTAAAAAGATATAACTCTGATATTAGATTAAGTCTATCTATCCAGGTAAGTGATCGCCATCAGTTATATATTTATCTCCTATATATACGCATATTGTACATATTCACACATAGAATTCATCACTCAAGTCATAAGACATAAACACAACACACCTATATTTTTTTGTCTTCACTTATTCTCTTAAATAACAGAGAGAGACTTTGGTCTCCCCTTTATTCACCATTATCTGAATTAACTTAAGCATCGGAAAGCCAAAGGCCACCACACCTCGTGGTAATCCGAGGTACTAACGAGTGTTCTCTATTCATAGGACCACAATAAAGAGAAGTGCACCCCTCTTTGATGTTTACAAAAAATGACATCAATATCTTTCGTTGTATGTGGGCAAGAAGTGTGTTATACTAGCTAACATTCAAAAAAGAGATCGTAGGTCGATTGTTGTGTTCTCCACCTGATTCAAAGAACAATTCTGATAGAAGTACTCCATTCAAACGTCCTAACAAAGAGTTCAATGAATGCTCGATAAGAATATCCCACACAGCCTTCCAACAAGGATGAATCCTCTCACAAGTTCTTGAACTTTGGCTCTATCTCGAGACCAAGAAGCTCTACCAGATGCTGAGCCACTTACTCTTCCACAGCCTGCCCATGCGGCAAGTCTTGCACCCATTATGGTTTGCCCATGTTGGGCTTGACTCATTTGCCAAAGAAAGGCACGAACAAAATCATTTTGATGTGCTAGAAAACACGCCCTAAACCTTCGTTGAACATATCCCAGAACCACAAACTCCAAAACTGACACCTTGAGTAAGTAAATCCAATTCTAGTAGTCTTCGTTTGTTTTGAATCCGACCAATAATCAAACAAAATTCAGTCAACGACATGATCCACCTTGTTGGAATATATCCATGACCAAGAGATGCCAAAGTTGAGTCCCACACAGCATAGAGCCACCCAGACACTCTTGCTTAGACACCATCTCTCTAACAATCAGTGTTGAAACAGTTGGGTGCCGTCTAGTGTGACCTGTGTGAGCTATTAGAAGTCTGTAGGCACGATCATTTCATCCAAGCCAGTGACACCAACCAAAAAATCTCTCTAGCCAACGGCCAATGGCTAACTAAAAGATCGCCACTGGGGATAGGTGACAACCATCTATCGTCTGGCTATAGACAAAATTGCTGAACAATTACAAGAAAGACAACAAACTCTAAACAAAGGAAGACTACTAGATTTAGCAGTCTCCATAGAATTTCCCTTCACCCTTGAGGTTTTGTTCAGACTTTATGGCAGTGAGCGTCCTTTACTAGGCCCTTCTTTAGGGTGCCTTATGGCATGACATGGCTAAAGATTTCCCCACCAAGTGCAAGGAGGCCAAGCAATTAATCAACACTTAAATAGAGGGGGTAATGAACAACCATAAAAGAAAAGGGATGAACCAAAACAGAGGGACAGAGATGAGGCTAAGCACCAAGAGAATAAAAGGTCCAAGATGGACCAAAGGGACAACCATCAGTATAGGGATCGAGATTTTAACTGCCAAGGCAAGGTTTCTAGACATACACCCCATTAATAGCACCACCAAAAGCTATGTTGAGGCAAATTGAGAACCAATAGGTAGTGCAATGGCCAAGGAAAATGAGGAATCCTAGACGGGATAGAACCAAGTACTATAGATTTCACAAAAAGGTTGGACACTCAATGAATGATTATAACAATTTGAAAGAAGACATATAAAGCCTCATAGAAAAACGGTATCTGAAAGAGTTCATGCAAAAAGAAAGGCAACAATAGTGACCACCACTCACAGAACAGGAACAAGCTCCATGACAAGAAGTTTGCGAAGTTTGGGTCATTATTGGAGGACCTACTAGAGGAGACTCTAATAACGCTCGAAAGGCACATGCTCGTGAAGCAAGCTCCAACAGTGAAATCTTACACATGAGCAACTCCAACAAGGATCCAAAACTAGCAAGCTTGGAAATAACTTTCTCAAAGAAAGAGGCTCGCAGGTTGCTCCACTCGCACATTGAAGCTTTAGTCACCCTCCAAGTTGTCGATATGAATATGCACCTAATCTTGATAGGCACAAATAGCTGTCGATGTCATGTTCTCCTAAGCTTGGAAGAAAATACAACTCTCCTACCTATTCAAACAGGTAGCCACTCCTTTAGTAGACTTTTTTAGATTTTCCCAAGTTTCGGAAGGCACTGTCACCCTAATTGTCATGATTGGATAAGGTGAAAATTTGTGCACAATCATAGTCGACTTTTGGTAGTAGATTGCTCATAACCTTACAATGGAATCCTGAGAAGACCTTTCTTGCATGTAGCCCACGTCGTGACATCAACCTACCACTTGCCTTTAAATTCCCAACAGACTCGGGAACTGGAGTGGTCCTAAGGGAAAAAAAAGTTGTAAGAGATTTCTACACCATGGGCATCCCCATGGGATAGAAGCAAAGCCTATATAATAGAAGAACAAAAAAGTGCTCTCATTGTAGATTAGAATTTTAATTTCTAGTTTTTTTTTAATTCATAGTAAAATAAGAGGCCTAGCTAGCGATACTTAGAATTTTTTTTATGTAATTCGATTTATAAAAAATAAAAAAGAAGCACTTAGTCCATGACATGCCTTCTCAAGTATCATTCTCCACTTGAATTTTTTACCAATCACGAAAGTACAAAAAGTATCACCAAAGAGAAACCCAAACTTTGAAAAGTCAGCCAAGCATGACACCCCACAATAACAAAGCTGTGACTTTGTCCCACAAAGGATGGAGAGTAGCATATCTTGAACCCAACTCCCCTAAATGAAGGTGGAAGGGTTGCCAAGCTAGCCATCCAAGGAATGGCAACATCCTTAAAATGGGCTCTGCACCCTATGGATGGCTTGCTACGAGTGCAACTTTACATGTTTAAAGATAGCTCTCCCCGACACGAAGGAAAAGGGGCAACTAAGCTAGAGTGCTATAAATGAATGGCATCCTTACTATAGGCTCTACAAACTTCATATGGTATGTGACAAAGTGCGACTTTATCTAACTCTGGGATTGAACCTCCCCCACTTATGGGGAGGCAACAGGCAAGCTAGAGTGTCATAGGTGGATGACATCCTAGTGATAGGCTCTGCATCCTGCAGATGGCTTTCATCAAGCACAACTTTACAAGCTCTCTACTGCTACTTAATAGGATATAGATCTTGCCATGGACACTGATTGACCTACGAAACTGTTAAATCTTTCTAGCCTAGGGTCCAAGAATCATTCCATGTTCTTGCACCCCACTATGCCCAATTGAAAAGTTTTATGCAGTTAAAGAACCACAAGTCCTAGCCAAGATGGTGAAAATACACCCCAACTTGTGCGATAGCGAAGAACATGTACGCTTCTACCATAAAGTAAATCTCTATCTCTAAACATATAAATTTTTCTAAGTTAAAAACTCCATGCTTAAACTACTTGAAAAAGTATCAAGTCCCAAACTTAGAAGACTTTTGCCAAAAACTGCATAATAGCACACACCTGGCACTACAAAACAAGACCATTTAGCCGGACAAACACCCATAAGCATCTGTATAGGATTCGGCCGAAATAGGGGGCTAGCCTTTGTAAGGCTAGCCAACCATGTGTTTTATATAGGTCCATAATAAGGACTAAATGTATTTTTATATATAATAGGTTCATGGATTTGTCACACTCTTAAGCCTAAACATCCCATTAGGTTTAGGGTTTCTATGGGATGGTTTTAATATAAATAGAGCACATAGGTCCTAGAGTCAATAAGTCGATCAATTCTATGGCTTTGAATGATACCATTTCCAAAAGAGGACATGATGTGAAAATTATAGTACTTACAAGTATACGAATCACTTATAACAAGCGATAAGTAAACTTTCGAGGTCGATCTTTTAGGAAATTGTAGTGGTTCTAAATAACATTTTCACACTTCTCTAGAATCCTTGAACCATTAAAATACTAACTAGTTAGAATCCTAAAATTACTAATATATTAACCAATTAGAACTGTAAATTAAAATGAAGGCAAGAACGAGAACAAAAATGGCAAACAAATGAGTCACAAATTATGTTCCAACTTTAAACTAACTTAAATATGTTTTTTAATAATCAATGGAAGATTTATGGACGTTTAGCTTAATTGACCATGCTTGCATCGAAATATAATGGTGAATTAACATGAACGATCATTTAAATCAAGATTGTCGGCTTTCCTTTTATTTGCAAAAATTCCTATGGATTAGGTTATTCTCTTTGGTGATTAACTAACCAATATCCTACGGAATGGGTATATCAACAAGCAATCAAATTGTACACAAGAAAAATTATGTCAAACAAACCAATGCCATGACTATGTCATTAATTTGAGTTCTTGATCAATTTTATCAAAATATAATCAAGATGATGTTCCTAAAATTAAATTCTCAAACTTTTTCATCTATTTATGAACATCAAATTAGCCCATGAAATATCAAGAAATGGATATTTAAAACACACTCTAAATTAAGAAATAATCTTTACTTAAGCTTGTAATTTAATCATTCACCAAAATATATCTAAGTAAACATGGCAAAAAAAGCTAAACATCAATGATAAAATTAGACACTCATGCTTAGATTAAAATTCATAGACAAAATATAATCTTAACATGTATCTTAAGGAGAGAAGAAGAATAAGAACAATCTAATTACACCAAGAACCTAAAAGGTCTAAATACTCGCAAATTGGATTAGATGATATTTCTTTTTTTAAAAGCTTGTAGTTCTACCTTCTATTATATCTTTAGTCCTTGATATTGGCTTCCCTTGCCTTCTTAGATGTAGAAAAGCTCTAAAATTCTAAAAATTTTGTGTAAAAATTGGCTTAATTTTTTTTTTTTTTTTGTCTATGTAATGCTAAAAATATAAAAAAAATTTATAATTGTTAGGGTTGTACAGAATTAGGAGTTTTCAAAAATACATGTGTTGCAATACAAATTTTTATCCTCCATAGCACAAGACTCAAAATTGTCCCATACAAAAATCTGAGAGCAATGTACCGTGGTACACAAAAATCTCTACCGTAGCATAAGTTGATTTTCTTGTCTAAGTACGTAATTCTTACATACTAGTTTATTTCTGATGTAAGGCTTACATGCCTTAGTCCTTTTTGCTCCTAAGTTGTTATTTGAGTGCTTACATCCCATCTTTGTGTGTTTATATTATTTATCTTTTTTGAAGCTAAAAATACCTAAAATACACCAAAATATACACGTGATTCTGAAATAATAGATTTATGCAAATAATTAAATAAAAATATTATAATTAAATCTATTTGTAACAAATGAGCGCAATAAATTACAAAATATTAGTATTTTTAAAGCACTTATCAAGACATACCAAAATCTCTAACATATTTGGCAGGTATACAAATAGAGCATCAATAAAGATTGAACGCTTCTACACCCAAGTATGTATTCTATGTCTTATCGCATATTATTTTAACTCGTAATATTTCATTGTGTATGAATATTTTTATAACTTGATTGGATTTGTTGAATATCTATATTGTCATTCTTCTAAAGCTCATGAGTATAAAAATAATTTGGTTGAAATGTGCTTGGTTATGTAACTTTTGATTAGAGTTGTCAACGGGTGGGGTACGGGTGCGGGTGCGGGTGCTGGTGGGGTGGGGCGAGGCTGGGAACACCCTCCCCATTCTTAGTAGGAAATGGGGATCCAATAATATTAAAATTATTATTTTTAATTTCTTAGTAATTTTTTATTTTTATATAAAAGAAAAATTAAAAAAACATTCAATAATAAATATTTTATGATAAGAAAGAAATAAAATTTATAGCCAATAAATAATATTATATGATAAGAAGAAAAATAAATATATAATATTTTTATACTAAATAACATTAATAAAATTTTGTTACAAACTAGTTTAAAATAATAAGAAAAAATTATAAAAAAATTATATGATTTTAGATTTTTTGAAATTAAGTAAATCTATTTTTAAAAAATAATTATTGATATTTTAAAAGAATAAAAACATAACTTAAAAATAAAATATATAATATATAATACATTACTTAGAATTAGTTTGAGTTTTATATAACTAAATTTATAAAAAAAAATAGAAAATATAATTTATATATTTATTAAAATGAGATATATAGTTTTAGGAAATGAGGCAGATAATACAATTTTTCATCCTTGTTTCGTATCGTATTATAAAATACGAATTCTCGTTCTCCATTTCCCATTTTGGTGTCCCTATCTTTGCCTCCAACCGAATAATCCCCGCAAGTATTTGCCTCATTATGAAAAATTTACATCCCTACTTTTGATATAACCTCATTTAATTTGTGCAACACAAGAGCATTATCTTAAAAAAAAAAAAACATTGTAATTTACAAGCCTTTTGAATATGTTAGATTACACATTTCAACCATATACATTCATTACTTTTCATGCATTAAAAGTATTTTAGAATAATTTGATAAGTTTACATTGCTTGTCTTGTAGATCATCATGATATAAGAATATGTCCATATGTAGTGAAAGTATAGATACGGATCATATGCATATTCAAACAACTAGAATTTTGACCTTCTTGAGTAAAACACGATCCAATTAGTTGTTCCACAAACGTAACATAATATATACTTAACTCACTACTAACATCTCTTTATTGATGATGAACTATATATTACAAGTAAGTTTGATGAAAATGTAATATCACGTGTACAATTTTCAAGATACATATGGGTGCCAATAATATCTAAATATGGTACGTTACAGGGGCAGAGACAGGAAATAATATTTGGAGGGGCTAATTTTTTTCATAATATATTAATATGAAGAAAAAATAAATAAAATGCCTTAATAAATTTTAAAAATATTATATTAGTTAATAGTAAAAATAATATTAGCATAAAAAGTATTTATATTTTACTTGAAAATGATGTCATATTGTTAAGTGGGAAGAAAAACTATCGAAGTAGAGCTCTGCGATGCTTCAAAGCATAGAATTCATCTATAACCCAATCTGAATCGATAGTTTAAGCAAACTCCCTCTCAATAGAAAGAACCATACAATCAGTTAAAAATTCCTCCTCCATTTTGTTTTGAAGAGACGTTTTAATAAGCTTCATTGCTGAAAATGCACGTTCTGTAGTTGCAGTAGATACCGGAAGAGTCAATACTAAACGTATTAATCTATCATTTAAGAAATATATATCTAACCTTCCATCTTTAACTAATTCCTGAAACAAGATTGTAAAAGACGTAATTTCTTGAAACTTTGAATCTTTGACAATATCAATCTCGTAATGCATTAATTGTCTTCTCAAGTCTTCAAGTTCTTTCTGAGTGAAGTCTTCAGAATAAAACTTATTAACAAGATTGCATATATGATCAATGTTGAATGACTTAAAACGATGAATAGGATCTAAAGCAGAGCTAAGATTGAGAAGCTTCATTGCATTATTTGAAAATCTCCCACTTATCTCCTGTAATTGAAAATTAATTACAGTATTTAATATATCAAACTGATAATGATGATTTTCTGTGAGATGATTTTTTTCAAGGCATGCTCGATGATGTGTTAAAATGTGTACTCGCAAGTGTACGAATCACTCGTAGTAAAGTGATAAGCAACTTCCAAGGTCGGTCTCTCAAGGAATTGCAGTGGTTTTAAATAGCTAACTTTTTAATCTAAATCGAGTTCTAATAAAAATAAAAGACTAATTAAATAGAGTTCTAGTGAAACTAAAACTCTAAGTAACTAGAATTCTAAAGCAAGTAAAACTGTAAAAAGGTTGTTTGTTTTTGTGACGAGAACAATTATACGACAATCAAACGAAAACAAGATCGCAAGTAAACAATCAATTCAATTAAATCAAATATCAATGGAGAATGTATGGACGTTTAGCTTGGTTGACCATGCTTGCATCGAAAAGGTATGGTGAGATAACATGAACGTCCTATATAAACAAAACTACTGGCTTTCCTTTTATTTACGAGACTGCCTTTGGCGGGGGTAAATCTCTTTATTGATTAACTAATTAACTGCCTTTGGTGGGGGTAAATCAAATAGCAATCAAATTATGCGCAAGGAAAACATGCCAATCAAATTAATGCTATGACTAAGTCACTAAATTGAAGCTTTGATTAAGTGTTTCGGAATAAAGTTAAGGTGACGTTCCTATAACTAATTCTCAGATTTTTCAACCTAACTACGAACATCAAATGGGCCCATGATAATTCATAATCAAATATCTAAACATGCTCTTAATCAAAAAGTAATTCGTTTATTCCAAATAAAATACACCATACATAATTCTAGCAAACATGGCAACACAAACTAAACATCCATAATTAAACTAGCCGCTCATGTTCATATTAATATTCATAGACAAATAAAATATGATCATACACTTTAACAAAAAGAGAAGAAGAATTAATTCTATAACAACAAGAAAATCCTAGATCTAAATACCGCTTATGGATTGGATAGCGTTCTTCTCCGTAAGCTTTATCTTCGATCGTCGTTGGCTTCCTTGAATCCTTAGAATAGTGTCTCTCGCTTCGTTAGAGTGTGGCAACGCTCTCAAAACTGATTGAATGTAGTGTTTGGTCGCAAAATTGTGAAATCTAAGAGTTGTGTACGAATTGGTCGAGTTCTCTTGTAAGGGGGGTCTAAGGGGGTATTTATAGATGTAAGGGATTCCTGATTGCAATAGGAATAGGCGCGCCGCGGCATGCATTTTTCCCGCCGCGGCGCAACACAAATTCTGGAAATTATGTAAAAACCTGAGAGCTCCCAGCCGCGGCATAACTTTTCCTCGCCGCGGCGCGCAATGTTTTTGGATTCCTAGCATGTAACCCGAGAGCCTCTCGCCGCGACATGTATTTCCCTCGCCACGGCGCGCAATGCTTTCCTTCACTTCATGCTTACCCCCTTACATGTGTAATGGTACAATATGTAAGGCTTACATATTTGTCTTGTTTAGCCCGTAACTCGTGATCCGAGCGCCGTAGGTGTCCCGTCTTTGCGTGTTTTCATCATTTGACTCATTTGACGCTAAAAACACCTGAAATGCACTAAAATATACCCGTGACTCCGAATGGATAGATTTATGAAATTAATTGAATAAACAATAATAATAAATCTATATATCAAACAATTAAGCACAATTAATCACAAAATATTAGTGCTTTTCGAGCACTCATCACCCGACGTGTGCCAACCAAATAAATATCACTCATAACAAGTGTATTAATATCATGTTTTTTACAAAATGATAACACGAGTTGTAAAAAGTCGTCCCAACCACATGATCTTAATTTCTCTAAAAGTTCTTTTGTAGATTTGACTAGTCTTGTAGCATTCAAAATATCTTGAGATTTAGATTGTAATGCTTGACATACAAAGTCATAATTCTCATAACCTTGTTCATCAAAAGCAGAATGAAAATAAAATCAAAACATCTAATTACTTTGAAAGCCCCTTTAGCTTCTCCTCTTATATTATAATTACGTTCATCTTTAGTAATGCTTTTAAGAACAGTAAATGTCACCAAACATTTCAATTAACCTATTGACATAAGTAAAATGAGAACTCCACCTTGTACATTTAACAACTCTGCCAATTCAAGGTCTTTTGCACATTTAAGTTCTGATCAACGTTTGGTTGAAGCTCCAACAAGATTTACAACAAAGCTTAACTTTGAAAAAAAATTTCACACATCATGGACATCTTTAGATGCTACAACCAATGCTAATTAGAGACGATGTGCAAAGTAATGAACATAGTGTGCACATGGAGAATCATCCATAAATATTAAAGCTTGCAACCCATTCCATGCACCATGCATATTACTAGCACCATCATATCCTTGACCCTGAATGTCTTTAATATGAAGATTATTTAGAAAGAGCTAAACAAATTTTCTCCTTCAGATTCAAACCTGTAGTTTTTTGAACATGAATGATGTTCTCGAATGAAGCCATCAGAATCAACAAATCTTAAGATAATTTCCATCTGCTCTTTAGTAGACTCATCAACAGCCTTGTCAACAAGATTGGAAAATTTTGCATTACTAACTTCTTGGCGTATTTTCTACTGAACATTGTTTGCAATAATATTTAATACCTCCTTTTGAATTGTTGGAGAAGTATATTTTGCATTTGATGGAGCACAATCTAAGGTAACATTAGCAATATCTTCATCAATTATTCCAAAAAATTTCACCATTTCAATAAAGTTACCACGGTTAGATGACATGCTAGATTCATCATGACCTCTAAAAGCACATGCTTGCTTTGCAAGCCACTTAACCGTTTCTATTGAAGCCTTGAGTTGCAAAAGATTTTGCATTACTTGTTCTGAAGATTTTCTATTGATTATTTTGTCAACGTGTGTTGTAGGATTTTTCAAAGCATGCCATTGTTGCATAGCATCATTATGTAATGAATTTGGCTCCCCTTCACGAGTAAAAAGACCACATCTACTTGGAGAATACTCAAGCCAAGGAAATTTTATGAACCATAAATATTAAAATCGACGTTGTTGCTTTCCATAAGAAGTTGGCGGATACAAATCCAATTTGGGTTGATATGGTCCCATGTTAATATATTTTTTTGGAATATGATCTTGTTCATTAACATGATATGACCAAATTGGACAGCGTAAACTTGGATCTCGTTGAAGAGAAGTAGTATCATTTCTTCCAAGTTCACTTCTTCGAGATTTAGAATAATGAGTTTCATCAACAATTGGAGAATCAATAGACACACTTGATTTTGTTGAATTTGTTTCCATTTTCTTAAAAAACGAATAAAGAGTTTTGGTTGACTTTGAGCTTTCATACTCATGTTCCATTATAACTTATTACCTAATAAAAATTTACAAATATTAAAGTATTGTTTACTCTTTAGTTTATCAAAGTAGATCTCTAAACGTTAAAAAAATATTTACTCTTTCAAATATTAAATTTATGTCATTATATTATTTATAGTTATACTTACACTTATTTTTAATTTTATCAACCTAATTAATTGATTATTATCACAATATAATAAAACATATTCTAAATTTAAAATTTTATAAATCTGTTCAACAGTTGTATCACAATATATTATTATTATTATTAACATGTAAATATAAAATTAAATAAAAATTATTTCAACCAATCAGCCCATATATAAAATGCACATTATTATACAATAACATTATTAATACTAAGCATATTAATCAGTGATTAAATAATCAAGGCAAAAAATAATATATTTCATAAATTCAAAGTTATCGACTTGTGGGCGTCGTGTGGATGACCTGACTGGAGTGGCTGGTGGCTATTGCTGGTGGGCAGTGCCTAGAGTGGAGGCGTTGAACGGTGAATGGACAGGCATTGGAGCTGGAGGCTTAACTCGTAAGGCGTTGTTGCTGCTTTAGATCGACGCACATAAAGTGGTGACCGCGTGGAGGCTAGCGACTAGACGGCAAACCTGGCGAGGGCCAATGGAGGCAAGCAGGCAGCGTGAGAAGACGCGAGCTGGGGGTGAATTAATATTAGGTTAGAGGGTAAAATGGTAATTTTACATTAAAAAAAAATCGGCCGGGGCTCGAGCCCTCCCAGCCCCTTCACAAGTTTGCCTCTAGTACTTTAGGACCATGAATTTTCTCATATAATCTCAGGGGCAAAAATGATCATTTTTTATGCCAAACAACCTTACAAACACGTAAGAACCTATCAATGATGTGCTATATCTTTTTTTTTTTATACTATAATGATATGCTTCATCTATGTAAATTTATATGTGTATTGTAAAAGAAAAAGACAAATAACTTAATAGAAATATAATATATTACAAATATAGGTGTTAAACCAAAAGACCCACAATTTGAGAGAATTTAGTGCAAAAAAAAGAAAGAAAGGGGCAAACGTTTTGTTTAGTACTAAAACTATTAGTTTTGTATCGATTTAGTGCTAAATTTTTTTTTTTTGTTTCAACTTACTACTAAGACTATGTAATTTGCTTTATTTTTGTATGCTATTAGTTTAGGCATCCAAAATAACAAAAAAAAAATTAAACAAATGCTAGTCATGTGACCACATTATGGGTGTTTTAGTAGTTTTCATATGTATAATGTAAACAACAAATACAGCAAGGGAATGGCATTGGAAGAAAATAACTTGAAGACTATGGGGCTTGAAATCTATATTTCAATGGCTTTGGAAGAAAATGGTGATTAGAATTTTGTGGTTGTTGGAAATGGATTGGTTGGTCGTGTTGTATTCAATGAGCGAGGCGATGGGTATCGAACAATATTGCCACTTTTTTTTTGCTCTAGATCGAGAGTCGGTTGGGGAGAGGTGCGGTAGTGGCTGTTGTTAGGCACTGTGATAAGGCGAGGCAAAACAACAGTGCAACAGTTGTGCTAGTAAATGGTCTCTCCCTTCTTCCTTGTTTCTATTATTTTTTTTTTTTTTTTTTAACATTATATATGAAAATTATTAAAATACTCCTAATGTGATTATATAACTTGCACGTGTTTGATTTTTCTGTTACCTTAAATGCCTATACTGCCAAATACTAAAATGAAACATAATTACATAGTTTTAGTAGTAAGTTTAAAAAAAAAAAAGTTTTAAAACTAAATCAAAACAAAACTAATAGTTTTAATAGTCAATGAAATGTTTGTCCAAAAGAAAGTGTCTCACTTTACTTAAAAATTATAATAATGTAATATTTATAAGTAACATGAGTCTTACCTTTTTGGGACTTTATAATATTAGGCAACTCTTGATTCTTATGGACAATACCAAACTAACATATTTTCCCTTTCCATTGTTACCCTAGAAGGTCATAATGTGTAAATCTCTAAAAGGAAGAAACTCTTAAATATAACCTGTTGTGTGGCTCGTACCTAATAGTGTATGTTGATTTTATCCAAAACTAAAACAGATGTATTCAATTAGAATTTTGTTAAGACTTTTAAATAGTTAAAATTTTAAAGATTTTTACAAATTTTTAAATACTAATATATTTTGCTAAAGTCGTGCAAATTGTAATAAATTTTATTTTATGGTCTTTTATCAATTTATACTGACAATAGTTGAATCAATAATAAAGAATGTTACAGAAAAAAGTAATAGAAAATTTCTTATAGATTCTTAGAAATCTTTGGAATTGTAAAAAAAAACAAGTTAAGATTTAATAAGTATAATTTTAAATAAGTTCAACAAAATTCATAAGCTTTCAAAATTCTTTGAAATCAATGATATTTTGCATATATTTAATTTTTTTTATAAATGTTATAAAATTTTAATTAAGCACACATAAAATTTTATATATTCTTTAAAAATTTTAATTAAATATCTTTAAATTCTAAAATCCCATAAAACTTATTAAAAATTTCAATCCAATATATCCAAGGTTTGAAATATTGATATCGGTTAAAATATAGAGAATTAAATTTTACAAATATATCAAAAATATTATTGACGAAAAACTTTGGAAATAAAATTCACAAAAATTATAGACAAATAAAATTATAAAACTTGAATAAACCTTCAAAAATATCAGAACAATCTATTACTTATTTTTTAAACTAATTGTCATATTTAGTACATATAAATATAAATAGGTTTCATATTTATTTTGACCATTATATAAAATATTTATAGAACAAGTAGTTAAATATTTTAAAATAATTATTTAAGCTAATAAATTTTATGATTAATAGAATTAAATAAAAATATTTAGTCGTCAACTATTTTTTAAAATAAATAAAGTTAATATTATAAACGTCATTTTACCAAAATTATTTTTATCATTAATTGATATTTTTTCGACATCGATATTTTGTTTACATTATGTATCGATATCAAGACCTCTAAAATATGAGTATTGTCAAGATATTTTCGACAATATCGTAGATATTTTTATCTTGAATACATCTATCTAATATTTATCCCCTTTTAGAAAAGAATTAATGTGTTCGGAAAAAAAACAACTTTTGTAATAGCCAAGTGATTTATGTGATATGTCTTAATAATTTCAAGAATATATTATTAGTACCAACCAAAAGTGCAGTCCTCTATATGTAAGTAAATCCATCCAAATAAAAAGAGAAGTTTTTCACGTCATTCATGAACTTAGCTCATATAAATTTTTTTATAGATGAGTTATAGTAAAGTACTAACCCTTGTTATACTAGTAGAGCCTACAATTTTTAACATGACTCATAAATTCGACACGATCTACTCATGAAGTAGTCAAATTCAAGTAGGATAATACGAATTTAGTCATAAACAAATTAATTCATTTAATCAACTTTAAAAATTAGAATATAACGAGTCAAACCTAGTAACTCGTGACCTGTATAACCAACTTATAAATAAGTAAAATTTATTTGTGTATGCAGGTAATTGTTTATAATCTAGTTATTTTGTAAGTTTGAATTTTGAAGCCTTCTTAAGATGATATTCAAATTTATTATATCTTTTGTTTTCATGTGTTGTTTATCAATAGTATTATGTTGTTTAATTTAATTTTGTATATTTAATTATTAATTATTTATTTCAGATTTTAACAAGTTATTACTTATAAAAAAACTTGTTATATTTGTATATTTTTGTTATACTTTTTGGTTGGGGTTTGACTCTAATATTTTGATTTTGATGTGTCACAATACTTACAATTATTAATATATTTTTTATTATTGAAGTAATATTTAAATTAATTGTTTTCATATAGTCTAATTAAAATTTATTAAATTAATATGTTACATAAATATATGTCAATATTTGATACAATATATCAAAAAAATTATATTATAAAGTATAATATATATTATTTTATGTATTTAAACATGTTAAATGAGTTAATTAGAGATGATTTAACCTATTTATTAAATAAATTGGATCAAAGAGATACTTTCTTATTGCTTAAAGAACTAATTGAATCTAAGTTAAATTTATACAAATTGATCATAAATTGATTGACTTGAACCCTACTACACAATCACCCGTTGATTGCTCTAACCATTCTCTTAAAAATCATAGTAACAAGACTCTCATTTTCAATAGCATCATTGTTCAAAACTTCAAATGATCCATGTAAATTTTACTTTCTTTTATACATCAACTTTTCTTAAAAAATGTGAAAATAGCATGCCAATAGAGAAATTCTTTAATAGTCATGGATTTTGGCTTATGGTATTCCAAGCTAATGAGATGCAATATACATGTAATAATTTTTATTGAGAAATGTGATTGCCCACTATTTTATTAAAATACAATAAAATTAGTAGGGAACACTGAGTTAGTTAGTCTTATACTATGAAGAATTTATTATGCTAACAAAGCAAAATGAGTCAGGTATATGGACATGTGGTATACCTTACTAATATTAAGAATATGTAATTAGTCTTTATATTAAAGTGTGTTATCTACGTTCATATAAGTACTGTTGAAATAGTTTCATTTATCTATTAGATATTAGATAATTATTATAATGTTTTTTATTAGTTTAGGACTCTTATTTAGAGTTATATTAGGATTAGGATTCTAGTTTATTATCGCTATAAATATCAGTGTAATCTTTCAATTTTATATGAATGAATATGAATGAGAATAAGATGTCTCTCTTTAATTTTCTTATTCTCCTCTCTACCTATTTTGATTATGTCTATATAATTATTTCCGCTTCATAATTTAACTTGGTATCAGAGCAATATTCGATCCAAAGCACTAATATACACTTTTCTAAATTCTTTGTTTTTTATCTTTCTTCAATTTTCATTAAAAAAAAAAAAGGGTATTATAGTACCAGATCTGAGTTCAAACATCAGCGCCGCCGTTCCCACTCCACTGCTGCCATGTTCAGCGCCTCCAGCAGCCCGCTCCAGCAGCGACACCAGCCAAGCCGCAGCCTTCAGTCACGCTGCACCCACACCAGCAGCGCCTCAGTCACGCTGTGCCACAACCAGCAACCACCGTCAAACAACCATCAAATACCAGCTCCGTCGCCACCAGCTACATCAGCCCAGCACCGACAGCAGCAGATCCACCGCCGCAGCAGCTCCGTTTTCATCAGCCCAGCAACCATCCAACAGCAACAGTCCAACACCGTTCCAGTCCGTCCAGCAGCTCCGCGCGCCCTCAGCGCCTCCTGCCGCGCCGAGTCACCAGTCACCACTCCAGCTCCGCGCGCCACACCAGCTCCATCCGCATGCTGCCTGCCGCCGTCAGTTCAGATCCGCCTGCCTCTGCTTTCCGCGCCGCCTGCTCTGCTCACAGCCTCTGCCCCGCGCGCCGTCCGCACCTAGCACAGATCCACAGCCCAGTCACGCGACCCAGCGTCTTCAGCCGCTCCGCGCCCTTCCGCGCCCGTGTCTCCACATCAGCAGCACCTCACTCCGTCTGCGCTCTGCCCAGCGCGCCGTCAGCCTCCGCACCGCGCCTGTCCTCCTCTGCGCCAGATCTGTCTCGCCTGCGCCTGTCTCTGCCTCGACAGATCTGCCTCCGCGCGCCTCTGCCTCCGCGCGCTTGTCCCACGCGCCTCTGCCTCCGCGAACCTCTGCATACCGCCGCCGCCGCTCTGTCTTATCTGCACATCTGCCGCCACAATCACCAGCTCTCTTCCTCCATAAAACCTAGCCCTTAGCCTTAAAACCCTAATCCAAACCCATTAGCCCACACTCATAAAACCCTAGCCTATCAAGCCCAAGTCCAACCCACATATTAAATGAAACCCTAGCCCATTTGCACTCATCCAAACCCATCAGCCCACACTTAATTTCACTGATTGAAGCTCAAGGCCCAATTATCCCACTATCCAGCCAAACTTTTTGCCCAGTCAATAGTTCAATCAGCAGCAAGCCAACAGTCCAGTCAGCATAAAAAAAAAAAAAAAAAAAAAAGAACCCGTTCCTGGGTTCAGCGATGTGCCTAACATGGCCGCCCTCAGCGGTGTGTCCAACATCGGTGTCTGCCGATGTGAGGGGGAGTGTTGAGGAGTCCCACATCGGCCAGGAACGGTCCATTAGGCTCGGTGGATTTATTTTCTATGGATATGTGTTAGTTGTACTTTCTAGCAGACATCAATTGTAGACGACAGGGGGAGTTTTGTTATAGTCATCTACAATTGAGCACATTGACTTCTTATATGGTATAGTTTTGTGTCTGGGGCTTCATCATCAGTGTTATCATCAGGGGCTTCATCATCAGTGTTATTATCAGGGGGTTCATCATTAGTGAGGGCTTCATCATCAGTGTTATTATCAGGGGCTTCATTCACAGTGTTATCATTAAGGGCTTCATCATCAAGGGTTTCATTATCAGGGGCTTCATCAAGGGTTTCGTAGCCGCGTTTTCTAGAATGTTCAACCGACCTGTCGTCGTTTTCTAGAATGGTCAACCGGCCAACGTTTTGCTTATTTTTATTTATGTTGTCCAATCTGAACATAAATTATATTCAGCTTGAGGGGGAGTGTTGAAATAGTTTCATTTATCTATTAGATATTAGATAATTATTATAATGTTTTTTATTAGTTTAGGACTCTTATTTAGAGTTATATTAGGATTAGAATTCTAGTTTATTATCGCTATAAATATCAGTGTAATCTTTCAATTTTATATGAATGAATATGAATGAGAATAAGATGTCTCTCTTTAATTTTCTTATTCTCCTCTCTACCTATTTTGATTATGTCTATATAATTATTTCCGCTTCATAATTTAACTAGTACATCAATGTAAAATAATAAATAAAGAGGATTTCTACCTCATCTATGAACTTGGCTCATTTAAAAGTTTATCTATCTAAAAAATAATGGATATGGGACTATAATGGTCCTTTTCTTTTATGAAAAGAGATATTTTAGTCTTTTACTTATATTTTGTATCAATTTAGTCATTTAGTTTTATAAAAGTGATACCACTAGTCCGTTTTTACTATATAAGATTTTACAAATATTTCTTAGTTATTCACAAGATTTTACAAAAATGACTTATTATTAATAACATTTTATTAATTAAATTATAATTTTTTTTAATCGTTGGATTCATTTTACTTTATTTATATTAATTCTTTTATTTTTTTTGTTAAACTAGAGCATTAATTTTATTAATTTTTCTTTATAATATTTTAGATAATTTACTTCTCTTGTTGTATTAGGTTTGATAAATCTAATTTTAAAATTGATTTAATTTTCTTACTAACTCTGATACCAAAATTTTATACAACATTTTAATTTTAATAATTTTTAATATTTAAGTAGATAATTTTTCAGAAATTTTTTTCATTTTTAGACTTGTATTAACATAAAATTTTTAATATGCAGAAATAAACTTTTATAATTAATAGACAAAATTTAGAAGTATTTTATATGAAGGATATTTTTGATATTTTCTTAAAATATAGGACTTGTATTATCATTTTTTATAAGAAGAGAACTTCAACAGTCCTTTTTTTTAATAAAAAAAAGACTTAAATAATTAAAAAATTAATTTTTTTTAAGGAAGTAAAGTACCTCCGGTATATTTTTACAATAATATTAATGGCATTCATCTTCTCCTCAAAGCCGCTACAAATATCTCTTACTCATTTGAACAAAAAAAAAAGGGTTAAATGCTGGGATAGACCCTTTTTGATATTAATCTTAATCTGTGATGATTCCTTGCCTATTATTTTTATAGATTTACCTTAGTATGCATTTCTTTTGATATTTCTAAATTATTTCTTTTAACTCTTCTAAAATATTGTCTTAAAATATTTTAAATTCTTCTAAAAATATTTCTTTTGTTCTTAAGTCTTCTAAATGTTTTAATTTTTCTTTTAGCATATCTATTTGTTCTTGTAATAGTATTCTATTGTTCATTTTTGTTTCTATATATGTTAAAAATATTTTAGTAAAATTTTTCTTAAATTCTTTATTATCTTTAGTATTTCAAAATAACTTAAATAATTCTTTTAAATTAAAAATTTGTGATGGTGTAAGTATTTTTATTATTTATGATGTAACCATATTAATTTTATATTCCAATTAAAAAGTACTTTATAGATTACTATCTGTATTATTTCTTTGGGTAATCCTTTTGTTATTTCCTTGGGTAATCCTTTATTAGTAATATTAATTATATTATTTCTTCTTTATAATATTTTAAATAGTTTACTATACCCTTTGAATTAGGTTGGTTGTACCTTATGTTAAGCATTTTTTTAAAGCCTTCTTATCAAATATATTATTAATGTTTATGGCCCAGACACCAAAATTTCTATCTAATTCTTATTTTTAAGCTTTAGTTATCTTATCTTCCTATATGTATGTTTCTTAAATAAATAGAACACAAAAATTAGGTTATCAAATTCTTCTTCATTTATTTTAACAAATTTTTGTGTAAAATAATTTCTTAAATTTTTCGTACGGGATAGTCTATTAGATATAGAATACTAAAAATATAATCTGTATAATAATTTAAAAGAGTATCAAATCTTTTAAAATTTTCTAAACAAATTTCATAGAATTCATTATCAAAATATTGTTCTAAGAGTTCCATATATTTTCTTTCAAAATCTTCGATTTTAGTCATGATTTTATGTTGTTTTTATTTATATAAATTTTTTCATAATGGGCGACTTAAACATTAGTTGTTTCTATTTGATTTTCAAGCTCAGAATTCCCAAGTTCTTGGTCTATCCAACGACTTAGTTCTTGAATTTTCTTATTTTTCTTTATGTTTATTTTTACTAGTTCAAGACTTGCTTCAAGATCTAAATATTCTTTGTGTTGATTTTTTACCAAATTATTTCTTTTATCTTGTTTAGAACAATATTCGATTAATCATTATAAATTTTTAATTACCTTTGATCTTCTTGTACTTCTTTTGAAATTATCTTTTACAGATGTTTTAAAACAAATAAGAGATTGTTTAAGATAAATTGCATCTTTCAAATTTTATTGAGTTTCAGAATACTTCTTAACTTTACTTCTATAAAGATTTATCTCAGATTTCCTTTTTATGTTATTGTGTTTGTTTTCCATAAATCCATATATAATTTCAGCAATATCAATAAAATTTAAGGTATACTTGTCTCTGATTGTAAATTAACCTGCTTCTGAATATGGGTCTATCTCGAACTTTCGCTTCTTAGTTATCTTTTTCTTGTTTCAAAGAGCTAAGCCTCACTCCAAATCTTAAGCTTTTAGACCTCCTATTTCTGCTGATCCTATTGAGATTTGTACTTAACTTCCTATGATTAGAGTGATAGTTTGATTTGCAGTTTAAAATGAACTTTAATTCAATAAATAGAAAGTTTTACAAATTAGAGAACTAGTAACCTTAACTAGTAACCTTGAAAGGGTTTCTAGTTTTTACTCATTCTAAATACATAGCTTAGTGAATTGAAAATAGATAAGTGTTAAGATGATTTCGTATATCCCTTAAACGAAGAGAGTTCCCTTTTGTAGAATAAGGGTTCTCTGTTTACATTGGTGGGATTATACTATTCACTTAACTTTCCTTTTTGGCGTCTAAAAATGCATACAATATTGACGTTGCTGGCTTCAACTTTGGGAGTGGTCCCTGCATGAATTATTCTGCCGACGCTAAGCTTTGTAATGAGGTTGTGTCCAAGCAAGCTTCCTTATCTCTAATGCAATAAATGCATTTATGGTCTTTTGATTATTTTTTGAAATAGTGGAAAAACACCTTATTGGTTTCTTCACTTACTTCAATATCATTGCAATTGAAGTTGGTTTCATATGTGATTACTTTTTTACTATTTTCCTTGATTACAACCATATTAAGTAATAATAGTTTTACTGGTACTATAACTAACCTTAATCTCAGAAGAGTTATTAATTCTTCTTATTTTATGGTAATTTGGCTTAGCATCTGTCTTCTTTCTATACATAGTTCATCGAGATTAAATTCTCTTTCTAATAAAGTTTTGGGTAAAGGAACTTCTCGTTTAGTATCTGCTAATCCAAGTTTAATAAAATGATAAGGACTTACTAGTGTTTCTTGGTTCTAATCCATTATTGAACTGAAACATTTTAAATAAATTGGCTTGTCTATAGTCCTAATTTTCTTTTTGAAATTTTTAGAAAAATAAATCAATTCCTTTAAATCATTTCCAGGATATAAATTTTCTATTAATCTAGTATGGAATGCCCTATAGACAAATACTGGATTAGCTCCTTCTAAGATGTTAAATTTACTACTTGGTGGAAAATCTTTTTCTGTGATATAAAATTTCATATCATCAAGATGTTCCTCAGTAGTTTATCTAGCTAAATTGTACAAACTAAACCATTGTTGTTTTGTTAAATTCCTATACATTTCTCTTTCTTCTTCAGAGGAATTATTTGTTGCTTCCTTAACTATTGGTCTTGAAATTTTTCCGAGGTTCCTTAATCTATTAGTTCATTCTATTGGCTGTTGTATTATCTGAGAATAGTTTTTTGCTATTTTTGTTGGTTATAATTGTTTTGAAACTTTATAATTAGTATAGCTTTTTTCTGCTTCTATCCTGTTGGTAAAGGCTATGTGGATGATTTTACTAAATTTTATTATTGTTTTGCTTGCCTCTGACCAACTGGTGTAAATTCCTAATTTTAGTCCATTGTATACTACATAAATCTTTTTTGAATCTTCTTTTTCAGCTTCATCTATCCAATTGATTTTTTATTTTTCTTTTCTGGGTTTTTATTAACCGGTGGATTGTTATTACTAGTTTCCTCATTTTCTATTTTTGGAATTTTAATTCTTTTCTTTTCAATTTCTATTGAAGATTCAACTTCTTTTCCATTTGAATTTTTTAGTTTTTTAGGTTTTCTGGGTTAATCATAGTACATTTACTGTCCAAAGATTTTTAAGATGTAATACCTCAAGTTGATCTCTGAGGATTTTAATTTCAGTCTCTCGAATTAGTATTTTCTTTTCTTTGATCTTAATTTCTATATCAAGAAGATCCATTTCTGTTATCAAAAACATAGTTAAAAGTGCTAATTTTCTAGTCAAAGCATCTGCTAAACTATTTTTACTTCCTAGCAAATGCTTTACATCAAATTTATATAGTTAAACCATTGTTGCCATTTAATAAATCTTCCTTGTTTATAGTCACTTGTAATATTGTTCTTAAAAAATGTTCAAAGTTTTTATTATCAGTTCTAATAATGAATTTTAAACTTCTAACATATATTGTAAATTTCTTAATAGCTTTTTTAACAGCTAAATATTAGACTTTTGCTTTTAATATGCTCCTCAATATTCCTATAAAGTATCTGTTTTTATTATCATTTTATCATCTAGTCCTGGATGGAATAAAGTTAATAAATCTTTTACTTGTGCTTTTACCTTATCCATGTATCTTTTACTTGTGCTTTTACCTTATCCATGTATTTAGTGTCTTGATTAGTCCACTACCAAACATAATATTTTTTAAGTTTTTTTTGTAATAACTTTTTCATTTATGTTAATTTCTTTATATATGCGTATGTATATGTTAAATATTCTAAAAAAATTTGTAATTAATTTTTATCTTTGATCACACTAGAAAAACTTTGTATGTTATTTAAAATAATGGGTTGTAGATGATGGTTTTCATCTTCTATTTCTAATCCTAAATATTTTATTTTTTGTTGAGCAATGACTGCTTTCTTTTCTGTTAATACTATTCTAAATTTTCTACATTTTTATAAAGAATTAATAATGTTTAAATAATGCTTTAATAATTCATCACTGAATACTATATATTTATGTATATACAACAAAAATTATGATATTTTTTGAAAATATTATTCATGTATATTTGAAAAATACTTGGTGCTTGTTTAGTCCAAATGGAACAACTGTCCATTAAAATTATCCTTGTGGGCAGCTAATTGCTGTTTATTTTTGCAATTTATTATCAAGTCTTATTTGCCAAAATTTACTTTTTCAATCAAAACTTGAAAAATATTTCTTACTTTTAATGAGTGATAATAATTCTTCTTTCTTTAGAATAAAATAACCATTATCAATAGTTTCTTTATTTAAAACTTTAAAATTTATTATCATTCTCTTTTTTTACTAAGAATGTTGAACTAAAATATGGTGAATTACTGGAAATAATTACTCTTAATTTCAATAGTTTTTGAATTTATTTTTCAAATTCTTCTCAATCCTCTGGAGTGTAAATAATTGGTTTAATTTTTTATGTTTACTATTTCGTTAGATTTACTAATATTTGGATATAATAAATTTTCTGAACGTACTATTTTTCATAATTTTCTTATACATGTTAAGGCTTTATCTTATTGTATTTCATTTAAAAATGAATTTTGGTCAACCTCTATGTCTAAAGAAATGTTTTCTAAATATGGTTTTTTTCTATATTTTCACTATGTTTTTACTTTTTATGTTATGACATAAAAGTTAGTGATGAAACAGTTAATAATTTTTTGATTTTGATAGATAAATTGTTTTACCATCTAGGATTGTTAAGCTTATTTTATCTAAATACTGGGTAAATGGTTGATATAAGTTTAAAAATTATTTACTAATAAAATGTCAACTCTAATTTTTTGTTGATATATTGTAGGTATATGAAATATTTCTTTTCCTTTTAATACATATGTGTCTTTTAAGACTTTGTTAAGATTTATTGTAGTATTATTTGCTATTCTTACTATTAATTCTTTTGGTAATTTTTTCCATTTTTTTTTTTGAAAATACATATTTACTAGCTACACACATATTTACATCTTTGTCAATATATTCATGCAAATGGTAATTTTTATATTCTTTAAATTTCAGCCCTATTTTTATATATGTACTATTTGAATTTGTTATGCTTAATAGTTAATCTATTAATCAGAATCAAAATTAGAGTCAGAATTAGATATCTTTGAGTCTGTTACTTCTACTTTAGTTTCTTTTAATAGATAGATACTGCTTGTATCATCTATATCAGATTCTTCTATTGGTTCTAATTCCATCTTAAAAGCTTCTTCTAAGATTTTTGTTTTCCGAGGAAATTTTTTCTTATGTTGAAGCTTATTAGGATATTCATTCGCATAATGTTCTTCTTCATTGCATATCCAACATCTACATTTCTTTTTGCCTGATGGACAGTAATTTTTCTTTTCAGGTGTATTATATTTTCTCATTTTAAAATATCTTTACTTATAAAGTTCTTTATTATACTTTCTTTTATATTTTTGAAAATTTTGTTTCATAAATTTATATCTTTTGAACTTTCTAAATTTCTTATGTTTCTTATATTTATTATAAGATGATCTTATGTTACAATTTAATTTCTTATCTTTGCTTACAATTATATTTATTATAAATTTCTTATGTTTCTGGCATTTTAAAATCTCTTCAAATCACAACAAATTTTATCATTTCTTCTTATTTATTTAGATTCTTTTTGTTTCTTGATATTTTACTATTATCCAACTTTTAGACTTCTTATTCTTCTATTTTAAGTTGTTGTCTTCTTCTATTAAAAAGTTTAAGTTTTCTTGGGCTTTGTCTATATCTCTTTTTCCTATATAGGTTAGATATTTCTCCTCTTCCTGGGATTGTTCTTTGTGGTGTTGCTAATACAAGTTCCATGAGAATTTTTTGACTTATATTTTCTTGTTCAAATTTGCTTTTACTAATTATTGTTATATCATCTTCTTCTTTATTTGTATAAAGTTTTTCTTCATGATGTTTTTCTAATTCTTCATTTGTTAGGGTTAATAAATTAATTAATTTTCTTATATCTTGATTTTCAGGATTCATAAATTACTTTTCTAGATATTTTCTGTATTTCATTAGAATGCAATTATATCTTTAAATTTTTCATCTTTTCTAATTCTTGGGTATTAAAGTATCATATTTTTTTAAAAGATTCTTATTTTAATGGATTAAATCTTGATCCATTTTTTCTTAGTATGTTATTAATATATATTTTTAATTCTGTAATTTCTTTAAATATATCTAATTATATTTCTTTTAATAATTGCATAATTTTAACATTTAGTTCATCTATAGTATTTACTTTTTATTACATATGCTAGTTAAGTTATTATTTTTCTCTAATTGTATTTCTAATAATTCATCTTTTACCATAAGTGTAACACCCCATTCCTTACACGAACTAAAATTTTAGTCAAACTTATATTTCCTAAAATTGTTATGATCTTACCCTTAATAATTAAAAAATAAAATTTATGAGCTTAATTTGTGAGGTGAAGATGTTTCAATAATCAAAAAGTGTTTAAATTAAATTATGTAAATTTTGAGCAAAATTACCAAAATGCCCCTAACACTTAAACCTTTTATTGTTATGAGACAAGGGTGGTACTCACCTTAAAAATAATTATCACTAGCAGCCTCTTCCTTTTCTTCTTTTGGTGACACACGTTTAAAAAAAAAGAAAAAAGGGGACAATATGATGAGCTAGTATAAGGGACAATATGATGAGCTAGTAAGAGACAATATGATGAGCACATGTCCTTACTAGCATCTCCTTATCTTCACCTTGGAGAGAATAATTCCCATCCGAGAGACTCACTTCCTTCTTATATTTTCTTTCCTTTCTTCTCTCTTCTTGACGTTTCTAAGAGGAAAAATTCAGAAATTGAAAAGAGATTTCTTCACTAGATTCAATTTTACAACCAAACAATTCTTCAAGTGATTTTGGTATGTATACAAAGCTTCTTTCCCCTTTTAAATTCTGTTTATGATCTGAGAAACAGTTTTTTTTTACACAAATAGGTCAGCCATGGATGAATTTTTCAAAAATAATCAAAGAACAAATTATTTGTGATGTTTTGAACTTCATATAAAACTGTTTTTTCGAAAATTGAAATGAAAATTGAGAAACTTCCACAATGATTTAGGGTTTCAAAATTATATTTCTGAACAGCTATGGATGTCTAGTTTTTCACAAATTTTACAGTTTATAATTTGGATTTTTCTACACAAAATTATACCTATTTAAATGAAGGTTGTTTTATGAAACACAAACTGCAAGAGCTCTCGGTATTTTTGGTATTTGAAATGGTTATACAGTTTTTATTTGAGAAAATTACCCTGTTTTAAAGCTTGACATGTCTATTATTTGAAACATTTTACGGTTTGTTATTTCGATATTTCTAGACAAAGTTATGGCTGTTTAATCAAGGATATGTCAAGTGAAAGGGGTGCTGGGAAAACTGTTTGAAAAACCAATCGGATTTATGTAATTTGAAATAGTTTTACTGATTGGAATGAGATGAATTATATGTTGTTTTAAAGCTTAAGATGTCTAGTTTAATATGAATATTATGGTGTACTATTTCGAGTTTTCTAGACAAATTAATAGTCATTTAACTAAAGGTATGTTTTGCTCCAATTGTGCTGAAAAATCAGTTTTGAAGTAATTGGTTTTCTAAGGACTTGAAAGGGTTTTTTATTTGATAATTGAGTGTGTAATATCTGATTTTTAAGATTGAAATGCCTAATTTATGTATGTTTTTTTACAAAAATAAATTTAGACATTTATACCAAAAGTTATATGTGAATATATATAAGGGTAGGTTAAGGGTATCTTAAAACTACTTAAAAACAACAATTAACTATTAACAACCCCTATTTTGGATATGTTAAAGTGTTTTATTAGTTTGACTTAAGTAAGCAAACTATGTTGCAATTCTTGTTCTAACACAAGTATGATTATCTAGGAAGAGTTGAGCAAGCAGATCCTACAGTACATGTAGAGAACCAACAGTGACATAGTACAATGAGTGGATATCTAATTATTTCTAAAGCATGGATAGCATTATTTTTGAAAAACATTCATGTTCAAGTAAATTCAATTTGTACAAGTTGCATATTTATGAAAAAGTGCATTCATGTTAACTAATATATCAATTTCAATGCACTTCAAAAACTTGTACACTATGAAAATATATTTCATTTTTATTAACAGAATCAGTCAAGTAAATCAAAGAAAATTTATAAGCAATCTATGATTGAATCAATTTTATTACTTATACTAAGTTTTATACAAGCTTGCAAGTTCAACAAATATTTTACAGTTGCCAGAGTACTTCCCCTCATGTATTCATGATAGTTGGCTATACTTAGCATTCAGATAATGCAGTGACTTGGTAAGACATCATGACCAACAGATTTTGTCCAGTTCAATTTACTATGATGTTTACTAACTCAGTATGATATTACAAGTTCAGTATGATGACACGTTCAATTAAGTCAGTGCGTATGACTCATGTATCAGCAGAGCCAACTGAGCCATTTTAGTGGCTATATCAAGTTCCCCACACGTGTAGTTGAGAGCTAGTGCTAGTACTAAATGTCTCCTTATTGTGCAAATAAATTTCCCACACATGTAGTTGAGAGCTAGTGCTAGTACTACATGTCTCCTCCGTGTGCGATCAGATCCCTGAGTGCTCTTGGCAATAAATATGCTTTTCTTATAGTTATGCATTTTATTTATATACTAATAATCATAGCATCATCATATTCTAAAAATCATGTACATGTATTTTTATCAGAATGTCACTTTGTTATAAGTCATGAACATGTCATTTTCAGTTTCTTTTACAGGTACAAAATTACGATGATTTCATGAAACTCAGTTATGCATTTACGAGAACATTATTTTATCATAAAGACTATACGCAGATTATTATTATCAGCATGTATTTCATGATAATTCATAAACAATTCATACATAGTTTACATGAGTACTATGTTATTTTATAAAACTTATCCACTCACTGAGCTTTCAAGCTCACCCTTTTACATTTATTTTCCTCCCCCAGATAACAGGTTTTGAGGCCACATCACGTGAGTCCGGAGGCTTAGGTTCCATCTATTGTTGTACAGTCTAGGTTGTTTTCATCTCCTTTCCAGTTTGTTTAGTATATTTTGGCTGTTATGTTTTGGACTAGTGATCAAAAGTCTTATGTGGTGAATAGTATGTATCTGACAGTGTATAGTTATGTTTGGCCATGAGTCCCTTTCTGGATATGTAAAATTATGTGAAGTTTGCTGGATTGTGGATTTCTATATTTTAGAAATGAAGTCATTTATTGCAGGAAAGATAGTTCAATAATTAGGGGAAACTTTGCCCAAATTTTTGTAAATTTCTTACACAAAAATTTCAAGTTAAACCAAGGTCGATTCAGAATGTTAGATATTATTTTCCCTCAGGATACGTCACATGCTCTAGTGTTGAGCTGGGGTAGGTCATGACAATAAACTTTGTTCTTTTTATTGATTTATGCTTGAGTATATATAAATTTAATTTTTTGCACATTGCTTCTTCGTACTAGTATGAAAGGTTTTTTTTTAATATCTAAATTTCATTTATTAAGTACTTTATATTCTGTTAATATTTTTAGTTTCTTTATTACTTGTCCTATTTTTTTGAAAATTTTTTTATTTTTATAAATTCATTTTGTCCATATATTAAATTATTGTGACTGTTTGTTAATGAATATTCTATTAGATAATGAATTAAAAATGAGTGATTTTCATCTTTTATTAAATTTTCTCATTCAAAGTCATAGGCTAAGCTTAATGCATGGTTTAAGTTTTTATAATGAATATTAACAGCAAATTTAGGATATATTGTGAAATTTAATTTTTATTATTTTAAGTTTCCATTAATCATTCCTAATAAAGCATCATTTTGGTTTATTATCCTATTGTCTAATAATGCTAATTTAATTAGTGTATTTATTCATTCTCTAAAATGTACTTTTATTAAAATTTGTATTCCTCCTAAATAAATGAATCCAATTTTTCCTTTATCTTTCTGAAATTTTTTTGATATCTTTTTCATAATGATTTCTTTATCAATTAATGGTATATTAATTTTTTTTTGTATCTATTATAGTAATACTTATTTTTATTACTTATGCCATAATATATTATATATTTTCTTCAAAATAATTTTCTTATTTTGTAGAATGATTATTTCTTAAATCCATCTTCTTCTTTAATGTTTAGCTTTGATTTTTAAATTTTTTCAAAATTTTTTTCCAATATTATTTATTGTGAAAAATATCTTGAAATGTCCCGTATTTTTACGTCAATTATTTCTTAATTTTTTTCTTAGATTTTTTTTAAGTTTCATGGTATATTTATGAAATGGAATTTTTTGTCGATAAATGATAAAATCGAAGTAGGTGGGATCTACATCAAAATTTTATTAAATAAGGGATTATTTAAGGCTAATTTTAAAAAAAAATCTCAACCTCATGTTACCCATCCAATAGAACTATTACTCCAAAATCTCTCTAATGTCAAATTCCAATCTTACTATCTCCCAAAACGTCTCTGTGTCCATAGAAACACCACCACATTAGTTGGTTAGTAATGGAGGACGAAAGCACAGAGTCTCGTAATAAAGCAAGGCTAGTCATATTTGAACTAGCCAACATGATCAGCGTTCCGATGTCTCTCAATGCCATCGTTCGCCTCAACGTCCCTGACGCCATTTGGCAAGGCGGTACCAACATTCCCCTCTCTGCCTCTCAGATTCTGACGCGTGTCCTCCCCTCTGACGCCATTGGGGATTCCAATAATCTCCAACGCATCCTCCGTATGCTCACTAGCTACGGTGTCTTCTACGAACACTTCAACGCCGACGATGGTTCTGATAGAAAGTATTCTCTCACCAACGTCGGAAAAACTCTTGTCACTGACTCGAATGGCCTCTCCTACGGCCCTTACGTTCTTCAACACCATCAGGTATTTCACTGAACTCAAAAATGGTTTATTTAACAACAGTGGCTAGTAGGGTGGGCGTGGACTAGGGGTGGCAATTTGTGTTATAGTTCGATTGATCGAATCGAACACGAATCGAAAAACACGAATCGAACACGAATCGAATTAAATTTGAGCTTGTTTCGGCCCAGCTCGAATAACACGAATAAATTAGGGCTGGGTTAGGGCCTGCCCATTAGCCCGAACTAAAATAAAATTAAATTAAATTTTAAATAAAAAATAAAAAATACTATATTAAAATTAAAATAATCTTTCATTTCTTTTAGTACTTCTCTTTTATGATATATTAGTTATTTTTTTCCTTTTTCTTTTGAAAAATAAGCTGATAATGAATAAATAGTTATAATTTATTCATTTTGTCACAATATTATGCTACATTCTTTGATGTTAATGCATTTAGCATTTAAATCTACCTAACTCTTTAAACAAAAAAAATAATATTTATATTTAATTTAAATTAGTATTATGAAGTTTCTATTTTTAAATTGATACTTGTGTTATGCTATTCTCTTTTCTACTTGTTCCTTGTCTTGAGACTTAGATATTATGTAATAATCAAAATTTTGTTCTTGTGTATATAAAAAAAGTTATGTTATCGTATAACATTTTAATTTACTTTAACTGTTCAATTTTTAATAAGTATATTCATTTAATCTACTCATCTCTATTTATTTTGTTTAATAACTAGAATAAATTTTATTTGGATTTGATAACTCTTTATTCTAAATGTGAGTTTTTATGAAGGCATGACGACTTCTAACTTTTACATGAGTATGATTTAATGCATTTACTCATTGCCAAATTAATTTAGTAATTGACTTTTTATTTTAATAATTAATTTTTTATTATATTTATATGTATATTTTTTATTGTTTTATGTAATTTTATTTGAGCTTTAATTATTAAACATATTTTTTTAATAAAAAAAGTCATATTAACTAAAATATATATATAATTAACAATTCGGGCTAGTTTGGGCCAGTTTGAGCCAGCTTGTTTGTGTTTGGTTTGGGTTCGAGCTCACATTTGCCAGCTCGAATTAAATTTGAATTGAGCTAGGGTTGAACCAATTTGGGCTGTGCTAGTTTGGGCCAGCTCGAACTAGCCCAGCTCGCACGAATTGACACCCCTAGCGTAGACCTATTGATAAGTATTTTATGTCAGCGGTATTAAAAAATATAAAATCTTAGCCGACATATAATACTTAAAAAATTTTCAAACCAGCCTACATTATGGATCTAAGAGATGTTAATTTAATCATTTTAAAACTATAATTTTATTAAAAAATTATTATCATAATAAATAATATAATGAAAAGTGTAAATAATATTTTATCTCTATAAATAATTTTTTAAAGTTAGAGTATATATGTGTAGTACTATTGATTATAATATTTACTATCATTGTTCATATCTAATGCCTGATAAATTTAAAATTATTAATATATATCATATAGGAATAATATTTCTTTATTAACACTTTTTCATATGATGCTCTATTATTCACTCCCCAAAATTTAAAGTCATGATTCCATACACTGCATATTTATTTAAGGCTTTTACATTATATATTTGTATAATATTAATTAATACTTTATTTTATTTATTTTTTTATAACATTTATTATATAATATTTTTAAAAAATTTTAATATATAAAAATAAAAATTGGTCCAATTTTATAGGTTTATATTTTGGATGAACCTATAAAAAAAATTAGGTTTGATTTAAACTTGAATTTAAATTAGTTGGTTAGTTTTTTTTTTTTTTTTTTAAAAAAAAAACCTAGGTAGAGTGATATTATGTGATAAAATTTGATTTGAGATGTTGTTCAGTTCTGTGTTACCTCATCTTAATAGTAAGATTCAATAGATATATTTATTTATTTGAAATGCACATTTGGTTCACCAAAATAAATCGTAAGAATATATAATAGTAAATGGGTTTATTTGTGTTGTATAATTGTTTTTCATATATAATTTTATTTTTAATTTAAAAAATATATATATATGTTTATTTTTTTTCATAAATAAATATATATTTTTTAATATTAAAAAAATAAATATATATTTTTATTAAAAAATTAAAAATAAAATTAGTTAAAAAAATTCAATTAATTATATATGGTTGAATAATAAATGTGACAATAGTTCTTTAATTATTGCAATTACGATAATTAAATATTATTTTATAAATAATATTAAAGAATGAATTTATCAATTATATATGTGATAAAATTATCTTAAAATTAAATTATTTTTTTTATTTTTTAAAATAATTTTATTACATATTTAATATTTGCATAAAATAATATATATTTTCGTATTTTTAAATTTTTTTTTAACATTAAATTATACGGATTTACAGCATCCAGTAGTTGCACGGAAACATAATTAATTATTTAATGCTCATGAAATTAATAGAAAGAAAAAGGGAAAAAAAAAAAAAAGTATAGTATCTTTTTTTCGATTGATGTAAAAAGTTTAGCATCTTATTAAAAAAGGAAACGGGAATATCACGAAATGGGCTATATAACAATTTTTTAATAATTTAATTTATTAATTTTAAAAATTGATACTTTATATTCAAATAGTCAATTTTTATTTTTTAAGTTATTTTTTAATTTTTAATTATATTTTAAAAAGAGAGTTTAATTAGAATAATTGTTTAAGAATTACTTTTTTAAAATAAATTTTTTAAAAAATAGAAAAAAATTAAAAAATATATATAAATATTAATATTTTTTGGTCAATTTTTAAAAGTTGTAATTAAGCTGTAAAAAAAAGGGCTTATTTTAAAAAGTTAGTATATTTTAAAATTATAATTTAATTGTATAATATAATTTTATTTATATATTAATTTTTATTTTTAATATTTTTTTTAAATATATTTATTTATTTTTTTAACTTAAATAAATTAATATTAGAAAATCAGTTGAATAACTGGTTTTGTTTTTTTTAACATATATGGTTGTCACTGAAAATTTATTTTTATTAATAGGAGGCTCTGATGAGGGCGTGGCCGTTGGTGCACGAGGCTGTGTTGGACCCAACATTAGAGCCGTTCGTGAAGGCGAACGGTGAAGCAGCGTACGGATACTACGGGAAGAATCCAGAAATGAATGGTTTGATGCAGAAAGCGATGTCTGGAGTATCTGTGCCGTTCATGAAAGCTATATTGAACGGCTACGATGGGTTTAAAGGGGTGGAGAAGTTGGTTGATGTGGGAGGGAGTGCAGCGGATTGTCTGCGGATGATCTTAAACAAATACCCCAATATCAACCATGGGATTAACTTTGATTTGCCTGAGGTCGTGGCCAAAGCACCCCATATTGATGGTGAGTTTTTGCAATACTAAATTCTAGGCAATTTTTGAGGAATGCTAAGATCAAAATTGAACTCACAGTATCACTTAATTTAAGATAATTATAAAATAAGTTTGAACTTTTAGTAGATATACTAGATATATCATCTGACATGCATTAATAAATTAATTGATTGAAAAATAAAGAAAATCGATACTGAAAATTCGTAAAAAACAAAAATGATATTTTAACACTAACTTACAGCTCTATCAATTCAAGTGATGGTTATTTTTTTAGTTGGGTTTTGAGAGAGAATTTTGAGATAATTTTCTCTTTAACTGTAGTGTTATATGTAACTTATGCATAAATAATTTGATTGAATTTAAAATTAATAATATAAAATTATAAAATGATTGTATTATTATATATTAATAAATATGAATTAAATTACATTATATAAATTAATATATTTACCAAATTTTAGTAAGAAAGGATCTATGTTTCTTTAATTATTCTATATCATATGATATGTGCAATTTTATGAATTCTAAACTTGTAAATCATGACTAACCGGATCATTTCTTCTGAAAAATTATTAGTATTAAATAAGCTGACATGAACATGCATGGCGATTTAGGGTCATCAACATAGGAGGGGAAAAAATAAATGGTAGAGCTGTAGATGTGTACTAATTCTAAAAAAAGAAACTAATGGCCTGAAATTTTGCACGTGTTATAAAATTATTTGTTTGGATAATATTTGTTGTGATTTGTGAATGGTAAGTAGCTCTTGCTACTGCCAATGTGGGTCAATGGGCATTTATCAATATAATTAATACCAATGTTAAAAACGAAAAATAGTTGGTGCAAAATCGGGGTCGCTCACGTGAATGGGTTAGAATAAAGACATAATATGAATGTTTATGTGAAAAAAAAAAAAAAAGAGAAGCTAAAATTATGTTTTCAGAACATTTTAGCTCGGTACATTTAAATCTTATTTTTATTAAAGAAAGGTATACTTAAGATTAAATTTTAAGAACTATAAGTACTTTATTTTAGTAAAATTTTAAAACTAAAGTGTCTTATCTTAATAAAATTTAGGGATTAAAGTATAAAAAATAATTATTTAAAGATTTATTTTTATATATAACGTATTAAACTGTTTTAAATTGTCCCCAAAACATAAGTTTAGGGATCTTAGGATACTTTTTTCCAAAAAAATATATTGAAATGACAACACATTTCTTCTAGTTTTGATACTATACTAGAAGTTATTAAAAAATTGTATCTTTTTAAAGCTTAAGTTATTTGAAGGAGGACTAATAATACTTTTATATACTTATCACTTTTCAACAAGTGTTAATACTATGTTAGAAGTAGGGAATCAAGCTTTTAGAAAGCTTAAGTTATTGAGAGAAATGTCAACTATACTTTTATATTAGTACAACTCATCACAAGTGTTGGCTCTATGTATCATATAGGCTAAACACTTGCAATTTGACAATTGAGAATATTGGCCTTGAATACAAGATTTTATTAGAAATTGTTAAAAATCAATTTTTTCAAAAGTTTAAGCTATTAAGATAAAGGCCAACAATATTTAAATTGTTATTTTTATAGTTATAAATTTTAAAGATGACAATTTTTGTTTTATTTCCTTTTTTATATAAAGTGCACAACATAGCATAATCTCTTCGAATTTGATTTGTAACTTTTTCTTTCATGCAATATATATTATTTTTTTGTATTAAGTAAAAAATATATATTTAACTTGCATCTAAAATGTGATATATATATTATTGGACTCGGATTTTTGTCAAGCCTTCGTTTTTCGTACATGTTGACTTACATGTCACTAGTAAATCACATGAGGAAGAACAACATCGTGAGGTGTCGTATTCACCCCAATATTTAAGTTAGATTCTTGAGAGGGTAATTAAGAATAGAGGGAATTTAGTGGTTTTGATGATGAGCTTACGAGTACCTTTTCAAATGGTGAGGCTCTATTTAAAAGATTTGATTGGATGGCATTTTGGTAAATAACTCATATTAATTAATATTTATATTATTTAATAATAATATAAATATCTTAAATAATTAATACGAATCATTTACTAAAGATATATCTAACTATCTGTTGATTATATTATTTGACTTATTAACTGTTGACGTGAATCAATTAAATGTTGTCATGTGTTCTTTGTTTAATTTTTACTCAACACAAACCCCCTAAGCCTCTTGGGCTGCTTTGGTGGGGTAGGTAGTCCAAAATTTCTCCTAGAGTATAATGGCTTAGCGATAGTTGGCTTAGAAACATCTTGACTGAGATGCACAGTTGGTATTGCAAATATCTTTACGTGATAATGTTCTTATAGTCACAAGCTTTCTAACACCTATTTTTAGGCTACAATCTGAGTCTCGATTGGAATGTTATGAAAGGTCAAAGTTTGAAAAAAAAAAAAGAAGAAGGTTAATTGCGGGTCCATAGGTTTGACTCTCTAAAAAGCTTGATTTTGAGCATAATTCTCTAAAATCTTTTCCTTATTTGATTCATTGAATCCCTATCTGATGTGTGGTTGAGATCAAACCTGCCAATCTATTTAAAGACTTGGTCACTCTCAACCAATTCACTTCAAAATTCTATGGTTAGAGCTCTAGGGAGAAAGTTTTGGGAAAAGCATTTAACTCCACTCTTGCAAGGTTAGTGGATAAAAACTTGTTCACGTTTTTTTCTTTAGTTTGCATGGACTTAGGAATTAGTTAGAATAGCATGGACTCTTAGAAATTTTTATTTTTTCCTTTGCTTTGATCCAACTTGGTAGGCTTTCTAAAGGATTTTGTAATTTTTTTTGTGTGAGCCATGAGATAATTGTTCTTTAGGAATATTGTGGATTTGGTACCTTAGAAACTCATGACTGGCAAGAAACCACACACTCACATCAAAAATCACAACATAAGAGCAAATCGAACATGGTAGACTAATATGTTGAAAATGTTGGAAGCAAAAATGGGAACCCATGGGGGAGCAAGACACAACAAGAAGGTTAGAATCGGAGGGTCCCATAGTGAGATCAAGATTGGATCGAATAGGTTTCATCAAGAGGCGTGCATAAAGCACTGGGGGAGGCCGACAAGCCAATTAGATGAGTGGGACATGGTCGTGAGGATCTCACTTAACATTTTGTGAAAAATAAAATACAAGAAAAGGAAGAAAAATGAAAGCAAACTCTTGAGACGATGTGTCCTACTCATCCCGGTGGCTTTTCTACCTACATTTTCTGATCATAGTGGATCCCCACATTATAGCAAATGGGTCCACTGTCTTGATCTTGGATCACAATTGTTGTGGGTGTCAAAGGGGTGTGGTCCTACTTCTTTCCCGAATTGAATACAATCTCTTGAGACAATGGTAAGATAAGACAAGTGAATGTTGTGAATTTTGGCCTAAGAGTTAAGAACTTTGAGGTCCCCAGTGGATATTTAGTATCCAAACTTGAGAGTTGAGAACTCTAGGGTCCGAGGTAGATATTGGATATCTTGGCTTGAGAGTTGAGATCTCTGGGTGTTGAACTAGTTAGCTAATGTGTCTTTTCCAAATTCTTTAAGTGTAGACCTCTATGAACTTTCTGAGTATGCCTCTGGTGTACCTTTTAGATGGTCAGGCTGAAATCTGGACACTGACATTCTGAGTGTACATGAGTTTGAAAGAAAAACATCAATACAAAACGATTATCTAATCGCATTTTCATTATATATTTAAAGTTTAAGGGCATAAAAGATGAAATTTTGATATCTCTTATTTTTAGTATTAAATAATAATTATATTAAATAAACAAAATAGAAATAATCCTTTTTATTTTCTTCTAATAAAAAAATATAAAATTTTAAATAAAAAAATATATGAGTATAAAATTAAAAATGTATATACATGTGCTTACAAATTAGGTAAATAAAATTAAAATTCATACAATAAATGAATTTTTTATTACTTATCCCAACTAATCATATGTAGCAAAGTTATTAACTTTTAACTTACCTCATATGATCACATATTCTTTAGATGTAATGATAAAGATGTAATAGAATTTTAACCCTTGTAGTGAAATTAATGATAAAATTAAAAAAGTTAAACTAATTTACAAAAATTTAAAATTTTAAAAAATATATAAAAAATTAATATTTATGGATTAACTTAGATAAATTATAACTATCCAATTTTATGATAAATTATCCAATTATTATAAACACTTTAGTTTATTTGTAGAATGATAAATGATTTTTTAATCATAAAAATGATACATTATTTTTTAATTATATTAAGTAAATCAAAAAGTAAAATTTCAATTTTTCACTAGTCATTCCAGTTAATTATTTAATTAATTTTCTAATCAATAGATGTCAACAATAGGACAAAAAATTTTATGTAATATATTAAAACAATAAATATATTTTTAAAAAATTTACATAAACCTTAAGTGATATGATTTAAAAAATAAATCAATAATATAAGATTAATATTTGTGGCTATTTTTAATTTACTTAATCTTTTAATTTATTGGGTATTTCTTTACTTATTATAGGTTTTTATCTTTTAATCATAACGAATATAATAAATAAATAGATATTTTTTTTAATTTTTAATATTTTAAAAGATATTCTAGTAATTTAAAAAATAAAATTAAAAATTATGCAAATGGAAAAGTTAACACTGTTATTAATGGGATTATCTTTGATAATACGTCTAACATTTTTTCAAACATTAACATTTGTAAATAAAAAGGCAAATTTCGGGAGCATTCATGATATTTTCCCTGAGTTGGAATGAAAGTTTTCATAGATCCTGCTTATTTGGAGCTGAGATTGCTCCAAGGCCCCTAGGGTGGGAGGAAGTAGTTTGGAAGATAACAATTTGGAGTTGATGTCATGCATTCAAATTTTCTAGGATTGTTTCTTACCAAATGTTTTGCATGTGATGTTGTGTTGGGTTACCCCACACTATGGACATTTGGAATTGGTTGTGCAGTAAGTACTTGTTTTCTAGACCCATTTTTGTTGTAGAAGTATTTTTCAAGTGCCTCAATGTCTAAGGCTTTTCCTTGCTTATGGTGTGTATTTGGATGAGAATGAGAGTACTTTGGATCTCTGGATGTTGAGACTCTAAGTTGATGTGTTCTAAAGGCAATGTTGATCACATGTTTGTGCTACTTTCAAGAAGTTTGCTCCTAGCTTGGCGTAGTCTAAATAGTGGCGACCAGGACTTTTGGTGAGTCCAAATGTCACTATCTTGGAAGGTAATGTAGCTACCTCACCAAGTGTGGCCTGGACCTCAATCACTTGATGTGGTCTGGGTTCATGATTATCATATACGAATTGGATCTAGAGTCTTGTTCCACAAATAAAAAAATGGTAAGCTAGGATGTGAGACTAAGAGGGTAGCTTGTCTAAATAACGTGTTTTAGAAGGTAGCAATCCATCAAGACTTGGTCTTTCTTTTAGTGTAAATCCATGTTCTTGTAGAGCGATGTACGTCCAACAATTGTAGTGTCGACAAAGTTGGCAATCATTGGAAGGGGATGATAGAAGTTATTTGAGCTTAGTGCCAATGGATGCCTGGTACATCAGGTTGGCCTGGCTGGTTGGTGGTGCACAACTAGTCCAATTGTGGTTGCTATTCTCCTCGGATGACAAGTCTAGTTTTCTCAACTAGGTTAGTGACTTAGCCTAGGGTCCAATTTCTTCTCAAGTGCTTTTGGAAATTTTCAATTGGAAGCCTGCAGCCTGATTTAGGTCTGAATTGCTAGTGGTAGTGATCTAAAATCAGGGTTACTAGGTTCCCTCTAGGTGTGTCCATTCTTTGGATGCATGCTAAATGCAGGTTGATGGTCCTAAGAGCCAGCCTCTTAAGATCTTGTTGGGAAAGTGAGTTATCATCAAGAACATGTTGGGAGCTCAATTTTGCTAAAAACGGATCGAGCGTGCTTTTGTTAGAAAACATATGAATGTGATAAAGAACACGAAGAAAATGATTAATGCTCTTGCGTTTTTACTAGTTCAATTGGTTGCACATCAAATTTTTTGTTCCCACAGATGGTGTCATGTCAGATCTAATTTTTGTTTGGCCTTTGTTTCCTGTACACATCGACTGCACGTTACTAGCAAATCACGCAAGAAAGAATGTTACCTTGTAATTTTATATCTACTTTGATACTTAAGTCAAATTTTTGAAATATTAATTATAAGATTAGAGGGAATTTTAATTGTTTTGAGGGTGAGCTTACACATTCGTTTTTTCAATTTGTATGACAGCGGTTAAAAAGTCAAATGTTACAATCATCGCATAGTCAAATAAATCTTTAATAAATAATTCTTATTAATTAATATTTATACTATTTAATAATAATATAAATATCTTAAGCAATTAATACGAATAATTTATTAAATGTTTATTTGACTATGCGATGATTGTAACATTTGACTTTTTATCGCTGTCGTAGACTAATCAAATGGTGTTATGTATACTTGATTTAATTTCTATCAAACACATTTTTTTATAATATGAAAAAATATACATTTTTAGAGGTAAAAAATGAATTCAATTTAGTAACTAAATCATATAAAAATTATCAAAATTATCTTTTTGTTGTAAAAAATGAATTTTAACAGAGGATTGCTTCTTAGTTCTTAGTTCTTAATTCAATTTAGCATGGTGGTATAAAAACTTCATTGTTAGATATGTATCTTAGGTTAGAGGTGAGTTATTGGAATGTTATTTAAGAAATAAACTTTGAAGCATTATTTCAATTATTTTTTACATAATGAAAAAAAATCAACTTTCACCATTTATATTACAAGGAAAAATAATTGTTATGATAAATTATGATAATTTCAGATAATGTTGAAATATAAAATTAATCAAAATATAATTTATATAACTTTTGTATTATATCGATGGTTTTACACCATGTATTTGTGTCCTTAACGGTGCTCATACTACAACCACAGCTTTAACTTATTTAAAAGGTCATGAAAGGTTTCCAAAGTAAAATTAGAAAATGGTGATGCACTTTGCTTTACCGACCTAAATCCTGTGGCCGTAATTTAATTTGTAGAATTTACTTTTCCACTGTAATTTTGATGAAGTCTTACTTCCTTTTTTTTTTTTTTTTTTTTTCGTAGTAGTCAATTAATTATAATTGAAATATACAAAAATTTAATATTTTTTTAGATGAAATATTATTAGTCTATTAATTATTAAATATATATTAAAAATTTAAAATTTTAAAAAAATATTAAAATTTTATTTAAATAAATCTACTTATTAATATTACGTGAATAAAATTATGATATTTTTTAAAATTTTGCTTAATTTTTTAATAATTAATAAATTTATAAAATATCATTCAAAATAATAATAATAATAAACTTTGGTAAAATTTTATCATAATTAATAAACCTATATGCTTTTAATGCAGTCGGTCTTGAACTTAAATACAAATATAAAGCATCAAGAGCTATTAGACTTCTAGTCCTTATTTATTCAGTCTATTTTTTTTTCTTTTACATTTTTTATGTAATTAAAGCTTCTATTTCTTTTATGATTTTAAATCCTTATTAAACTTTGGTAAAATTTTATCATAATTAATAAACGTATATACTTTTAATGCAGTCAGTATTGAACTTAAATACAAATATAAAGCATCTAATTCTAAAGAGCTATTAGATTTCTAGCCCTTATTTATTCATTCTATTTTTTTTTCTTTTACATTTTTTATGTAATTAAAGCTTCTATTTCTTTTATGGTTTTAAATCCTTATTTCAAGACACTTTGCATCTTGTAATTTTTAAGAGGATACGTTCACGAATACTTCTTTTGCGTCTGGTTTCAAAGGTTTACCTCTGATTTTGAGGACCTATACACTTGCCTTTGTTTTTTAATTACCTATTTGGAACCTCATATTCTTTTGTACATTTTATTTTGAATAAGGTGTTTTGGACTCTCCAAACATATATTATTATATTTAGACCACATGATCATGCACTATTCAGTTTTGAACATTTATTTTAAATCATGCAATAGTTACTTTGAACATGTTTTGAATACATTTTCTGAAAAGAAAATATATTAAAGAAGTAAGTTAAAAAATTACATGTGTGTCTGAAGTAACGTTAAAATAGGCTTAAGACGTAGTGATTGTGTGTCAGAAAGCATTAATGGAGTAAAAGTAAAAGTAAAACTCAATGCAGGTAAAGGGGTATGGGATTTTTTTTTTTTTTTTTTTAGTATTAAGTTATATGCATTAAATAAAATATTAATCTTTGAATATATGTAAAGTTGAAATTTTTTTTTGTTTGAATAAATGTTATATGTATCAAATTGTTATATATATAAAATGATATATTAATTATTGATTAGATATAAAGTTAAAAATATAAGATGATAAAATAATTATAAATTTACTTATTAATATAGATTAATTAAATTATATTATATGAATTAATACATGTGTTAAGTTATTTTTATTTTTATTTTTGGTTTTGGTTTTGTTTGCAGGCGTGACGCATGTTGGTGGTGATATGTTCAAGTATATTCCGAATGCTGATGCCATTTTTATGAAGGTGTGTTTAGCCAATACAATAATCTTAGTTTTATCTGAATTAAGTTTCATTATATAATGCAGTTCGAGATACGTTGAAAATCAATCAAAGGGACGAGAAAGGGTACCGAAAGACTATCAAATCAATAATCTGAACGCTAAAAAGTGGTTATGCTACTTATGTATAATATTTCCCCTTACGAAATTTTGAAAAGGAAAAAAAGTAATTAATTAAATATTGAGTTATGATTATATGTTTTATTTAATCGTATGCACAACCAATCCTATATTATAGAGATGTTAAAAATTAGTTTTTTCTTTTAAATGATTGTGATTAAATAATATAATAATTTATATAAAAAAAAATTGAACAATTAATTATATCTCATCTTATTATTATTAAATAGATATAAATATACAGTTAATAAATTTTAAATAATTTTATCAATAATTTATTTTAATTACAAATAAATATATATTATTATTTTTAATGGAGTTAAAGTTCTTTTTTTAATAGAGTTCCATTTACTGTAAGTTTGTTATCAATTATGAAAATTAAGATTAAAATACATGCATTGTAAAATTATTTTTTTTATTTTAATTTTTTTGTTAATTTTTAAACTATATTTAAAATAAATACGAAATTAATTTTCTCATATTTTTAAATTATTTGTGAAAATAAAATAATATATAAGAATTTTATTAGATGTGGTAATGATCATTTGAATAGAGTGCTTATTGAATAATAATTCTTATTTTATTATCATATCTAGAATCTTTATTAAAATAATATTTAAAAAATTTATTGAATATGATAGTTATCATATAATTAGAGTTTATATTAGATGAGATTATTATTAAATAATGCTTAAAGTTTTTATTTAAATGTGATAATAAATTTTAAAAAAATAACTAATATCATTAGCTTGAAATATTGAGATAATTTTGCCTAAAATAATATTAGAGATGATTTAAATTTTTATATATAATAATAATAATATAGATAGATCGTTGGAGTATTAGTTTGTTAGGAGTTTATTATTAGTTTGTTTCATGCATTTACTTAGAGTTTCCTTAGTTGTTAAGCTTCTTTACATATATATAAATATTTGTAGTTTTATATAATGTTAAGTGAAAATAATACAATTCAGTTTCTCATTTTTAATTTTCATTCTCAATTTCTCAGTTCTTGCATTTGCTAGTATGATATCAGAGCACAAAAAGATCCAATGACCTTTTCTCTTCTTCTATCTCTACTAGTGCTAATAATGGCAGAGATGAATGCATTCTCGTGTTGTGATGTTGTTCATGCTCCTGTTCTTAATTTTCAGAATCAGATTTTTGATTATGTGTCTCCTTTTGTTCCGATCAATTCTGTTTCGCCTAATTGTGATTTGTTGGCTCAGAATTTGATCAATTTCATGCAAATTAATCTTTCTTCATTTTCGATTAATGTTTCTTCTGCAATTTCTTTTTCAGTTTCATCTGCGATCTAGCATTTTACGATCAATTCTGCTCCGCCTAGCTGTGGTTTACTGGCTAAGAATTCTCATCGTATGAATTTCTTGATTTTGTGTGAGCAATTTCTTTTGCTCATTTCAGCTTATGGTATGAAGAGAATCTTTGATTTTTTCTTCTGTTTCAATTGTCTCTGTTTCAATTTCCGTTTCCAGTTTTAGTTCCTCTGCGTAATTTTTTAGTTTGCTTACGAACTTGCTATTGATTTCATCTTTGATCTTAATCAATTTCTGTTTCGCTCAATTTTCTCGGTATCAATTTTAATTGTCTATTTTCTTTCTCTTGTTTCTCGTTTGCTTTCTTCATTCGCAATGAATTGATTATTCTTCAGTTTCAGTTCTCTTTGATCAATTTTTATTTCGCTCACTTTTCTCGATTTCAGTTTCAATTTTCTATATGCTCTCTTGTTTCTAATTTCTTCAATCAATTCTGTTTCAATCAATCAGTTTCCGTCTCCTTCCTTTGTTTCCATTTCATATGTTCTCTATTATTTTAGTTTCAATTTTCGATTTGCTTTCTCTGCTTTATCGATTTCTCTTGTTTCATTTTTGGTCCCTCTTGTTTCTCTGCTTTACCGAGATACGATGTGGCTCTTCGATGATTCTTTCTGTTCTCTTTTTCCTTTTCTTTGTTTTCTGGAATCCTATGCTTTAAAAGATCGTTAAAGAAAAAATAAATCTCGCAGCAGATTAATTCTCTCAGGATTAAGCTTCATGACTTTGAGACCATTCTAAAAAAATATAAAAAGTGATAAAATTGAAAGTAAATTGTATTATTATTGAATAATTAATACATGAGTTATAAGAATATAAACATACATAAGAAGATTAATTAATATAAACTTAACTATTAATTACTAATTCTAATATAGATAGATTTCTATGCTTGAAAAATACTAATATTGTTATTTCTTTATTTTTTATTTTTATACTTAAATTTTTATATTATGTTATATATTAAAAATTATTTTAAAAATTTAAGAAATTATATTAAATAATATTGATACTTGTTAAAATAAAATTAAGGTAAATATAAATTTATATGTTTTTAATATTTTTTAAATTAAATAAATAGACAATAATCTAATTCTTTAATATTATATATTTTCATATTATCTTTCACTTTCCATCTCTGACTCTCCATCTACTGTATTATTTGTCTCATTATTAGGTAGGATGTCTATGGTTCCTGTTCTCATCACCATTTGAGATTTGACAGAATTAGGCTATTTCAGATTATATAATGAATCCATTTTGTACGCTGGATGTTGGAATCTTAACTCTAGTGTTCCAACATGAAAGGCTAGAAGATTTTATTTTAAATAATAAAACTAAAATTCTATAATAAAAAAATAATAATAATACAACTAAAAAAGCTTTATTTTTTTGAAAAGAAAAATGTACTTTTACGACCTCAAATTTATTACATTAATATTCATTATTTCTTAATTTCTGAAATGATATACATAAGTCTCAAAAAGTATAATAATTTAATAAACAAGAGTCAAATTATTTATTAAACCTAATTAAAATAATAAAAATATCTTATATGGGAATCACATAACCATATAGTTAAGAATAAAATTGAGAATTCATATTTTAATGGAAAAAAAAAATCAACCATTTAACTCTAAGACTAAATGAATTCCATTTTACCCATTCAGGGTTTAAAACCCATCCCTTGACACTATTTGCTTGGATTCAATCCTAACTCTAAAGGTTAAAGGAAAATTGTGATTGAATAGTAAAGTTAATAGGAAAAAGTGTGATAGAAAGAACAAGGTAATAAACAATGTGTTGGTGTTATGAAAAATATATTTATTCATCTTGATTTTAATGAGTTATGAAAATATTAGAAGGCGGGAGATGGTTGAGAGAAATAATCTGTCATTTATAACCATAAAATGACACTAGATTCTAAAATTGAAAAAAAAAAATAATAATAATGGAAAGACAACTGATAATGGAGGGAATGAAAAAAAATTGTTAAAATGACCCAAAATATCCCTAATTAAAACATCACATACATATCACATATTTTTTTATAATAAAATAATTAACTAAAGTGTAAAATTGGACTTATGTGTTCTTCCTTTTAAGAGTTCAAGGATTTAAGCATTTTAAGTAAAAATTTGAGGACTTATATATCCAAAAATCACAAGTTTGACTATGGTGTCACTCCCACCCTTTTTGTTAGGTGAAATTAAACTTTTTTTTCTTCTTCTATTTCTTCCCAACATTGGCATATCTAATGACTGTTGAATAAGATTTACAATTCAAAGAAGTTTTGTATAATATCATATTAAAAAAAGTTTAAATATCATAAATATTTATGATTGATCTTAAATGATGTAACATAATTTAATTGAATGATAAAGCTGTGCCCATAAAATTGTATGAAATGATATTACATTAAATTAGTTGTGTTTGTGATATTTGTGATATATATAGTAACATTGATTTTTGATGGGAAATTAGGAACTGCCAATGATAGAAAACTGAGGTCTTTAGGAGTTGCCACCAAATTGGAAAAAATTTATTATAAGCATTTTCAAGGCTAAAAAAAATATATTGTGTGTGCTTCATTTTCAAGCGCTTTCTTCTATAACTCCGATTTGAAACCAATTTTACCACAAGTATATATAACTCAATTTAGAAGATTGTATTTTTTTTTTTTTTTTAAAAAGGGCACACCATTTTGTTTCTTTTTCCTTGTCAAAGATCATATGAAGATCAAACCTAGCATAGTGAAAATCATATATGCATGGCTCAACCTAGGGATCAGCTCAGTCCATTGTCTATCTTGGAATTATATTTACTGTAATAATCTCACAACACTGATTACTAATCATAGCCTACATAAACACGTTTTGGAACTAACACTTGTTTGTTCTCCTGTTTATAATTAACAGTGGATTCTAACAACATGGACGGACGAGGAATGCAGGATAATAATGGAGAACTGTTACAAGGCATTACCAGAAGGAGGGAAATTGATAGTGTGTGAACCAGTTTTACCAAACGAATCAGATGACAGTCATAGAACTCGAGCCTTATTGGAGGGTGACATATTTGTTATGACAATCTATAGAACCAAAGGTAAGCACAGGACTCAAGATGAATACCAACAGCTAGGTGTTTCTGCTGGCTTTCCCCATTTTCAAGCTTTCTACATCGATTATTTTTATACCGTCTTAGAATTCCTGAAGTAATTTTTAAATACTGCTGCTCTGATCTACTCAAGTTGTGAAAATAAGATTACTGAGAGAACAATATGTACAACTTCTCTCTTAGATTGTATGTGGTTTAATTTTATTTTAAATGCTCTATTTATGTATTTGGAGATAATATTTATGTTGGTACATTGGTGATTTGGAAAAGAAAGCTCATTGTGCTCATATGAAGAGAAAAACAAAAAAACGAGTAATGGTTTAAATTACAATTGAGATATGCATCTCAGTCTAAGTGTCTTTTTTATTGGATAAAATTCTGACTATGGAGACCAAATGAAAAATATTGAGAACCCACTCAAAGTAGGTGGCTAATTATATATTCACATATGAAGTGAGTTTTTTTTTTTTTTTTTAAATGCCACTCTTTTTGATCTATCTTCTTTCATCTTTTTAAATTAGAAGGTTAATTTGATTTATTTTTTTTATTGTTGCTAAGCTATAGTTGGATATTTGAACTCTTTGGGTTATTTTGTTTTTAAATAGTACTCAAACAAACATGTAATGGCAAGTTCAAACACATATGAATTCCTTCGGTTATTGATCACTTCAATTATAAAGGTTTTAATAATAAAAAATATATATATATTGCATTTACCTTATAATTTATTTGCAAGTAGCATCACATAAATAATACTCCATGAGCAATCTATCTAACTTGGATTATTCAATTTTTGTGAAGTATTGTATCCAAGCAATATGACATAAACATGAGTGTGAACAATCGGACAGTACTCTAATTTGATGAAAATTTACATATACTCTAAGAAAATGGAGAATACCTCACATAGCTTAATGTCGGAGTTCTCTCTCCATAATTATCTTTGTTGGACAATTAGGGAATATTTACTAGTCGGTTATATTGTTAGATATTTTATCTGATATAATGCTTATTTGCTAACTTAGTGCGTACTAGGCTATTCTGTGAGTCATCTGTTGACTGGGACGTCTCATATTATGCCATAGAGAATGCGTTAATTTACACCCAACATCAGCCCCTAGACCTCCTAGACTTGGATACAGGGGCAAGAAGGTCTATTTTATTGCTTCCATTGCTATCGAGGTTTGCAACCCTGTAAGCTACGCTAGCGAGTCCAAGCCCACTTTCGTACGATTTTTACCTGTCTAATCGATGGATTTCTTCTGCTAAAAAAAAGTGTTGAATTTCTTGCTCAATCTAAGTGTTCAAAACGTGCGCAACAACTTCTTGTAGCTAGAGGTTTTTTTTTTTTTCATTTTTTCAATTAGACTCTCGATTGGGGAGTCACACTGAAGTCAAAGTTAGCATTTGAAAGGTTAAGCCTTTTTTGGAGGGAAAGTACAAATTCAAGTTATGGGCTACCCATTTGCCTTGAACCCTTGGAGAAGTTTTTGGACAGATGGATGGATGGAATTGCCTCCCATTATCTATATATGGGATCCTTCCACACTTACTCTTTCATATTTTTTCCTTTCATTTATTTTCATAGCATATTGTAGAAAATGTAGGATTTAATTTTCCCATAGTCCAAACACCTTGCACCCCATAACACCTAGACTTTTCCACACATGTAGTGATGAAGGACGAGATGATGGATGAACAGGGTTGGAATTAGCCGTTTTGGGATCAAGTTGACCAAGATGAGTCGTGTGAAGTGGTAGTTGAGTGGGAGGACGCACGAGAGTATGGCCAATGAGGTGTCAGATGGCAACGGCATGGGAGGCAAGAGTCCATTCAGGGTGTCCCTGTCCAATAGTAGTTTGGCTGGTGAGATTATGTCTGACGATGGCCCGACTAGTGGTGTTATTTTTTATAATAGGCCGCATGGTTTGGTTCTAAGGCAAGTGGAGCTAGGTGATGGGTTTGAACCTTCCTGATGGAGCGATTTTTTTGGTTTTGCTCGTGGGGACCATTCAAGTGCTCGTTCGACGCAAGTTGACTCTTCTAGTGATGGGGATTCGAATCCCATTCTTGTTGGCATTCCTTTGTATCAGTTAGGTCACAATGAGAAGGATTCCACTTTCTTTTCTATTAATAGAGTTCATTCTTGGATGATAGACCAACTTTTGGACAGAATTACAAGGGTAATAGTGATAAGCTTGTACTTCTTGAGCGAATCACTTACTAGGGCTTGGCCCTCGTGGTAGCTATACTAAAGAGCGACAACTCCCTGGACTCAAATAGTAAGTTCTAGCTTTTATTTTTACTTAAGTCTTTTTTGGAATACTTAATTGATATTTTTGCCTTTTCACAGGTATGATTGCCAAGCTTCCATCTAGGAAGAGTAAGGGTGTCATTGTTTTGAGGCTCCTTAAGGAATTCAACTCATAGGAGGCTCCCAAGAAGACAAGGGAAGTTTGCAGCTCATGGGCTTCGAAAAGGAAGAAAGCCACCACTTCTATAGTGACTATCATCAAGCGGCATCCTAAGAGGGCAAAGTCATCCCTATCACCTACTAACATTCCGTCACCAAGGTCATCCATTGTTCCAGACTTTCTAGAGTTCGCAGAGACTAGCTGTTATGACTTTCGCATCATAGTCAATAAGACCTAAAGGCTTGTCATAGATTTGGACTGCGCTACTAGAGTTTCAGTTGGGTCGAGGAACATTTGACTACCATAGGAGGAGCAACAAAAGATTGTTGAGGCATGTGATGTTGCTGAGGCTGCCCACCATTAGATAGAGCAACAATTATAGAGATTTAAAAGCGTAGCTAGTGCAACCTCTCTAGTACATGCAGCAACTTTGGAGAAACATGAGGCTGCTTTATTAAAATAGTGTACTGCTGGGGCTCATGAAAGGGAGTAGGTCTAGGAGCTATTTGAGAGCCTGTGCTTGTTATGAGTTCGTGTATAATAGCTTACTGCTAGATAGGGACATCTTAAGAGGAGGTAGTTGTAGAGTACTGAGACTCGGTCAGGTACACTTAAGACATGTTGAATGAGTTGGCTCACGATTTCCAAATCGCAAGGCGAATGATCATATGGGTTTATCCAATTATTACTCTATACACCATTATTTTCCACATATGGTGAGGCATGCCTCCCACAATGGAGAGGTTTCCTATGACAAGGAAGAGGATAGTTCAAGTGAGTTTGACAATATGGACTCTTAGGCTATTAGGGATGATGTTAGTGCAAGAGATGGTAGTTATGTTGTATTTCCCACCAATGTGCATGTACTTTTTGGGTTTTCTTTCAAGTTTCAAACATAGTAATTGTATGGACCTTTTAGACATCTATATTTATATATCAGCCACATAGCTTTGTTGTTTCTGTACTTTTGAATCATCTACTTGTGATTTTGTACTTGTGTTGCATTTCCACTTTTCACTTTTGTCTTTTAGGTGACTTCTTGGTGAGGCCTATTTCTAGTCCCATTTGTCTCAAGATTGCATGCGCTCTTTGAGCTTGTCCCTTGTTGGTAACTACAGTTCGTTATGTTGGTGCAAGAGGAAGTGTACTTTTTGGGAAGTGAGTTAAGTACCTAGGATGGGACATATGTAAGAGGGACATAGTGCAGTATGACTAGTTCGTGGTGGAGGTACTCGACTCGAAATTGCTTGGGCAGTTGTGAGCTGATGAACACTATTTTGACCTATTATTTGTTACGTTTTTAAGTATTTATTTTGCATTTAATCTTGATATAATCTTGTTTTGGAGGGTATTCTATTGTTTTGGGGAAGAAATGTGAAAAAAGAGAGCAGAAGTGAAGCAAAAGTGTTTAAAAATGTAAGCCTTACATTGGGTGCCATTCATAGTGTAAGAGGGGGCAAACAAAAGATTAGGGATGTAAGCCTTACATCGAGAATCAGTAAAGTATGTAAAGGTATTTACATAGCATTACAAACATTGCGTGCCGCGACGAAGAAACCATGTGCCGCGGCTAGGGGCTCTCGGGTTGCATCCTAGAATTTCATGAAAACATTGGGCGTCGCGGCATGGTTATTGTGCGCCGCAGCAGTGAAGTTTCTGCTTTGGTTCGCAATTCTGAAAAACATTGCACGCCGCAGCATGGAAAAAGGCGCGCCACGGCCCGCGCACGCGGATTGCAATTCCCCCCAGCCACACACGCACATACTCTTTGGGAAACCCTTACATAAGAAAACCTAATTTGAACAACACAAGATTATTCAGCCTCCAACTGCCAGCAAATGACATATTTTGAGCCTCTAATAAAACACACGAGAGACCAAGAAGAAAAGCAACGTGAACAGTGCAAAACTCTTCTTCTTCTCCTCAATTTTGAGAGAGAGATTACCCATTAAAGCTCCTCCATTGAAGCTTCATCAACAATCTTGAAGAAGGTGATCATCCAACATCAAGAGCTTGTTTCAAGAGTGGAAGTGGGGTATTTTATTGCTTGTAATCTTTCTTCTCTTTAAGATTTCATAGAATGCTATTTTTAATAGAAAATATTGATTTGGATTCTATTATGAGTAGCTAAATTCTTTGTGTGTGGGATTTTGGTGATGTAACCATGATTGGATGATTGTTTGTGCGGATGATTTTATAATAAAGTGATTTATTTCATGTTCATTGTTCGTAATCCATATGTTCATCAATTACTTTTGGCCAATTTAATTTGAGAATGTATGAAACATTTTAGGGTTGAGTTTTAGAAACACTATCTAAATTCAATTGAGACCTTTTAGAGCATGACCCTATATTTAAGTGCATGATTTGTCTTGACATTAGGTGATTAAATTGTTTCCTAAGTTTAAGTTAATTGAACTCATCTAACGGTCCGGATCAAAGAAGCTAATTAGTTAACTTAAGGAAAAATCACCATTGCATTTGCACTTTTTTAGGGAGAGAAAATAATCATTAATTGTACTTTTTGGTGACTTAATTGGTGAAAACCACATATAATCTAGTCATCCATGATTAGTTTACTAACCAATTGCCCACATGCGTTCATCTTATCGTTTCAGCGATACTTTCACGCATTCACTTTTTTTGTTTAAGATTTTAACTAATTTTAGAAATCGTTTATAAACCAACTTTGATGCAGTGTTTAGGATTTGTTTTATTGTTACTTTTTGGATTACATTTGAGCTCTTTTAAAAACCTACCGCAATTTCTTTGAGAGACGATCTATAAGAGGAGTATACTTGTCGCAGTACTGACTAAGTGACTCGTGCACTTGCGAGCTTTTACAAAATACAAAATTTGGTTATCAAGTTTTTGTGCAGTCGTGAGCTCATCTAGTCTAAGCAACCACGTGTTCGTGTAGTCAATGTTTGCCTATTTAGCCTTTGTCCATCCGACTAGTCATTTTTCACTCTTGCCAGCCATGTGTTTGTGCGGTCAATGTTGGTTCGTGTGGCCTTGGGTGGTCTCTATTTGATGCTCAACCATCTATTTGTCTGGTCATTTTTGTTTTAACTAGGCAAATGTTTGTGACTATGTTCATGTTGGGCTTTTGCTTGGACCTTGTCATGTTTGTGTGACTAGTTTTTTTTTTTTTTTTTTTCTAAGTTTATGTGATTTGTTTAGACCAGACAACCCCTTTGCTTGGTGTGCTTGAGTTTATCAAGTTAGCAAGCATTCTTTTGATACTTAGAAAAAAAATTTATGTTTGGTGGATTATTCCATCTTGTCGGAAGTATCGTCACACTTTGTTGTCCTGGTAGTTTTCTTTCACAGCTAGGTTGGAGACCACAAACTTATGCTTGCCCAATGGGATCCAAGAATTGTAGCAAATCTTGGACTCGGGGCTACCTGTTTTTTGATCAATCAGGGCTTGTCGTAAAGATCTACCATCTTAGGAGATAGAGTGCTTGTTAAGCTATTTTTTGTGCTAGTTGTAGTATGGATTATAGAGCCTGTAGTTAAGGTGCATCTTGTTTGTAACCGAATGCTTCAACTTTTTTAGATGGTAGTGGACCTCATCCCAATGACATAGCATGCACACTTGGGCTCGATTTAGGCTCTGATCTATCACAGGTGTGACCCAAAGGATATTAGTGCATGGATTGTTGCTTAAAAAGTGTATAATGTATACTACACAAGTATACATATTGCAAAAAAAATAATATAATGATATGATAAGATAAGATATTTCCCATGGAGATTGTAATATTAAAAAATACTATAAAAATTAACAAGGTAAATATCATTTTTGTTTTTGTGTTGGGCAATCAAAAATAAAAGAACTAAAAGGAATATAATACGTAACAAAATGAAAAGAATAAGGAACAATCCAACTTAGTGCAGCAAGAGAAATAATAAAGAATTCAAATGATTAAGATAGCTAGGATTGCAAATGAAAAAAGCTTTTGCAGTCATAACACATTTGCTACAGAAAATGCTATGGCATGCAATTGCAAAAGGCATTAGTAACTAGAGTTCGTGATTTACACGAAATTCTTTCAAATTTGAGATGTTTATACTTCTTAAGGCTCAATTAAACATATTTCAATGTAAATATGATCTTAAAAACGTCATTACTTGTGCCAAATCTTGAGACAACTACATTTTTCTATATTAGTTGCAATTTTAACTTCAATCCTTAGACACCCATATTATCCAAGCTTAATCCAACTTCTACTACCCTTTCCAGAATTAATCCCAATCATAATATTCCTATTAATTAGTGATCAAGCAACAAATAAGAACTAAACAATAAAGCAAGTTTGAATAACTAGCATAGTTTGACCAATGCATAGCATAATTTTTTTATAAAACAATAGAGACTACATTAGCTTATTTATTCACAATCCTAACTACAAGATATTTAGCTCATCATATTCACAAAATCAATTGCAAATTCAGAGAAAAACAATCAATGTCCAAGTCTGAAATTATAGAGAATTAAAACCAATAAAAGATAGAGATTAAGAAAACTTCAACAATGCAGCCTCTATCTCCTATTCCTTTGACTTATTGAATCCTCAAAATTTGATATTATCTTGTTGTGTTCAGCTTTGATGGCCTCTCTTCTGCATGTACTTGTCTCTCCCTTAAAGAAGAAAGAATGAAGCCTCCAATTCACAACAGGACCTGCAGTTGTGTGACGTCCACTGCTTCTTTTTTTAATTTCCTTTTATATGTTGGTTTTAGGTTTAGAAGACATAAGGTGATATTATTGTGCTAACTCCCAAATTTGCCTCTTAAAAAGTGAGTATTCAATAGTGCATTTTCATCCTTTTATTGACCCAAGTCCAAATGTCATTTGTTTTCACCTTTTTATTACTTTGCTGCTCAATTTTTGGGCACATTTGCTGCAACAAAGCTATGACAAATTTTGAACTACTTTAGTTTTTTCTCTCTTTATTCCTTGCAATGGCAGCAAGTGTAATTTTCATGAATAAACTTTAAATTTTAATTTTTTTCAATGATATACAAGACAAATTCAAATTGCATACCTAAAAATTCACTCAATTCTAAAAAGGCACAATTAAGGTCTATTTAAGCATAATATGTAAATTTTCTCGAGTAATCAAGCAAGTTTTTAAGATATTAAAGCTAATATTACTATAATAAATTAGAGTTATCATAAACTTCAAGGATTCCATACTTTTCATTCCCTACATCGATTTCTGTTTGGAAAAATTAATAAAATCTCTAAATGTGTGCATCACAACTTAAAGCCAAATTTAAAAATTAACTAAAGAAAAATGAAATCAAAAATCATTAAACAACATTAATTAAAGTTCAAAAAAATGAGAAAAAATGGGGAGGAAAAATTTTGAAATGACGTTTGGTTTCACGAGTTGCCCCTTTTCTGGCAAAATTTAAATGTGCACCGTGACACAGATGAATTTTGGGCTCCCATGCATGAAATAGAAACACTCTTGCCAAGGCACAAAATTTTTCCTGCCACGGTACGCACAAAATTTTAAAAATTTGTCCCAAAACATAGACTTTTACGCCGCGGCACAAATTTTTCCTGTTGCGGCACACAAAATTTTTTAAAATTCCATCTAAAAACAGAGTCACTCACACTGCGGCAGAAATTTTTCCTACTACAGCACACAAAAATTTTAAAAATTTATCCCAAAAAGAGACTTTCACGTCGCGGCACAAATTTTTCCTATCATAGTACACAAAAAATTTTAAATTTTTTTTTTTATTTTTTTGGATTTTTGAAAAAGAGAACATGGACAACGTATTCACCCCAACCTAGATTGGGGTAATGTCCTCATTGCCAAAAACAAAAATAAAAGAAAACAACAAAAGAAAAAACGAACAAATAAATTAACGAATACAATATCGAATGGGTGCCTCCCATTAAGGGCTTAATTTTACGTCTTAGCAAGACGTGACACTCTTGTGTCTAAGAATCTTGAAGACTTATGGTTTCTATGCTTTTCATGTTGGTATCTCCTTCCAAGTATGGCTTAACATGATGCCAGTTTATTTTAAACGGTTCTTGTGTTTTGCAATTCAACAACTTGATCACTCCATGTGGAAAAACATTAGCAATGGTATATGGTCCAGTTCACCTGTAATGCAATTTTCCTGTAAACAAATGCAAACGTAAATTATATAAAAGGACTTTCATTCCAAGAACTAAAGACTTATTGATGAGCCCTTTATCGTGATAGCGCTTAGTACGCTCCTTGTAGATCTTGGCATTTTCGTAAGCCTCATCCCTTATTTCTTCAAGTTTGCTTAGTTGGAGTAGTCATTTTTATCCCAGCTTTTTTCATGTCCATGTTGAGTTCTTTAATCGCCCAATAAGCTCTGTGCTCTAGCTCAACGGGTAAGTGACATGCTTTTCCAAATATCAACTGATAGGGGCTCATACGTACCAATGGATGTTTTGTAAGCTGTGCGATATGCCCACAAAGCATCATTCAACTTTCCTGACCAATCCTTCCTTGAGGGGCGCACTATGCGTTCCAATATTCCCTTGATTTGTCTGTTGCTCACTTCCACTTGACCTGATGTTTGGGGATGGTATGGGGTAGCCATTCTATGTGAGATGTTGTACTTTTTCAAAAGCCCATCAAAGAGCTTGTTGCAAAAATGGCTTCCTCCATCACTAATGATAGCTCTCAGTATCCCAAATAGGCTAAAAATTATATCCTTCAAGAATTTAACAACAATATTAGCATCATTAGTTCTAGTGGGTATCGTTTCTACCCACTTTGAGACACAGTTAACTGCTACTAGAATATAAGTAAAGCAAAAAGATGGGGGAAACGAACCCATGAAATCAATTCCCCACATGTCAAATAATTCGACTACAAGATTCGATGTCAAAGGCATTTCATTACGTTTGCCTATATTATCGGTCCTTTGACATCTATCACATCTCACACAAAACAAGTTAGCATCCTTAAATAAAGTAGGCCAATAGAATCTAGATTGTAATACCTTTAGGGCCGTTTTCTTACCACCAAAATGGCCCCCACAGTGTAGCTCATGGCAAAAAGTTAGGATGCTCTCATGTTCCTCTTCGAGCACACACCTCCAGATGACTTGATCTTGACATAACTTGAACAAATAGGGGTCATCCCAAACGTATTGCTTGCAAATACCGAAAAATCTTTTCTTTTCCTGAAAAGTGATGTTAGGTCTCAAAATTTCACTAGCAAGATAATTAACAATGTCAGCATACCATGGGTTTGGATCTATTGTAAACAATTGTTCATCAGGGAAGGTTTCTAATATAGTTTCCGTACTTTCACCCTCAACAGTATCATACTCAGAAATCAACCTAGACCGATGATTAGCTACTACATTTTCAGTACCTTTTCTGTCCTTTGCATTTTACTTAACAAATTTCAACTTTTCTATCCAAATATTCTTCTCCTTCCTCCTATTTTATAAACTTCATATGTCCCTTAGATTTTTTTTTTGATTTTCTATCTTTACCTTTTCTTGCTCTTTATTATCTTTCTCTTTGCTTTAAAAAAAAAAAATCAAAGCAAGACATATATAATTTCCTTCAATTCAAATGTTTATGAAAATTAAGTATTACATTGAGTACTCTTATCACTAAGGGTAATACAATGTATATATGTATATTGAGTTCACGGGTGTCACTATGGATAAAACAGTACGGGGAGGCTCGAAAAGTGCAAACGGTCCAAAGATGGCCTAAATCACTTTCTAAGTGGTTTGTGATTCTATTATTTCACCTTAATGGATTTTCAATGAAGTTCTAGAGTTTGTTGAGATATAAAATATATCACGAACATGCATACACTACACAAACCAAAAATAGTGATACTAACCAAACAAACTACCACATATATCACAAAATCCTTAAACTAGATGAATCTAACATTTTTGTGCCTTCACTTAGGTGAAAATCAATCTCTTTCACATGTCACCGTCATTTCAATCACATTAATATCATAGACTTTCGAATTGATTCAAGTGGACTCGATACTATCTAACAAAATTCAAATGAAAAACCTACAAAAAGTTAAAATTTAAAATTTGGTCTAAATTTATGCTCATGGAATATTTTTCCCACCTCCAACCTAATTTCTATATTATCCTCAATGTCTCAATGAAAAACAAAATAAATTAAGTAAAAGAGTGAAGAAGTTACCCCCCCTTTTGTATGAGATTGTGTACATTACAATCACATTAATATCATAGACTTTCGAATTGATTCAAGTGGATTCGATACTATCTAACAAAATTCAAATGAAAAACCTACAAAAAGTTAAAATTTAAAATTTGGTCTAAATTTATGCTCATGGAATATTTTTCCCACCCCCAACCTAATTTCTATATTATCCTCAATGTCTCAATGAAAAACAAAATAAATTAAGTAAAAGAGTGAAGAAGTTACCCCCCTTTTGTATGAGATTGTGTACATTACAGTTATGCTCTGGTTCACTATTCCTCGCCCTTCTCATCATGTAGCATTTAGTTTGCAAGAAATATGAATGAAACCTCTAAATGTGTGCATCACAACTCAAAGCCAAATTTAAAGAATTAACTAGAGACAAATGAAATAAAAAAAACATTAAACAACGTTAATTAAAGTTCATAACTAATTCAACATAAAATAAAACAAAATAAAAATAAAAAAATGAAAGAAAAAAAGGAAAATTGAACTAATCGAAATTAAAAAAAAAAAATTAAAAATTAAAGAAAGAATAAAATACAATGGGAAGGCTAAGTCCTCCATATCATCATGTTGCTCGTTGTCGTCCTCGAGTTGATTTTCTGATGGTCTATAGACGAAGTCGTGGCCCGAATACTGCAGAACTGTGCCGAATTGGGTGAGGTCTACTCCACTTTGTATCAACTGGAAGCTCATCATTTTGTGGAGTAAAGCTTGGTATTCATGTGAATATTTCATTTGTTCGCTGAACCAAGTTGTTGTTAACTTTGGTATTCCTGTATTTTATTCACCTTTGCTTCCAAGTTCACCAACCTATCTTTGGTGGTAGCATTTTGGAAGAGGTCTCATCACCCTTCCTACTACCTTGTCCCACCTTAGTACCACTGGTTAGGTGTTGCATGTAAGCAAAAGTCAATGTTTCACACGATTACAAAAGTACCTCACTCGTGTCATATTGTACTCCTTGTTTGACACATAGGGTGGTGATCAGCTAGAGAAAGAAGTAACTGAGGTTGTGATGCTCGACTGAGTATATAACTCGTTGTTGGATCATCATCCCTACATTAACTGATCTTTTGGTCTTTATTGCATATTGCAAGATTGCCCTCTCCCAATCAATAGTACTGTAATGCCATGTTGGCATTAATCTAGAGCACACAAAGTACTGCCAGATACGGGATTGGGTTCTAAGATGCTTTGCCTGAAAGGTATTTACCATGTCCCCCTTATATTCCCACTCTACATAACCATCGGTGAGGGCATTTATAATTTCATCGTAATCCACCTGTTTGAAATAGGTTTCATACCCGCTATCCTGTATATCCCTCAACCCATAGTATATATTTATAACAATCCTATTAAAGGGGATTTCAACACCCCTCACCCAAACCATTCCATCCCAAGCTTTCGGAACATTTGCGTAGAATTCTCGGACCAACGAACTCACACACGCTTCCGGTGCATGTACAAATTTCCTCCACCCTAACGCCTCAACCTTATCAGAAATTCCCATTAATCCTACTTGTCCAAAATCTAACCCCCTCTCATTAACAAATCCTTTGCTGCTTTTGGCGGCACCTTCGTACCACTCTTGTGCCTCCCTACTAACAAATCTAGAGGCATCAAAGTTGCATTCCTCAACCATTTTTTCTTTTCCTTTGGAATGACTTCCCTCTCCAGCTTTTTCGTTTTGCAGCCATAGATTGTGCTACTCAAATAATTCCACACCAAACAATAAATTCCAGAAAATTTAGAAATTTCTCAAAAATTCCCTCTTATTCAACTTAATTCACTTAAATCCAAAAATCATTTCAGACACAATTCACAATCTCAGATAATAAATACCAAATTAAGTTAGAATTGTGAAGAAATTTACCTCTTTGGAGTTCGATTGAAACCTTAAACAAAAACGCCCCAATTTATTCAAAACCCTAGCTTGTGTTGAAGAAGATGAAGAGATTTCTTGAACAAATTTGTCAAAATGGAGAAGGAAATACTGGATAGAAAGGTTAGATGGAAGAAATTATGGAGTAAAGTATTGATTTTGGTGAGAAAATGGGAGGAAATGGAAAGAAAGTGAAGGAGTGTTTGGCAGAAATGAGAAAAAGTGAGGGAAAATGGGGGAAAAATATTTGAAATGATTGGGGTTTTCACGAGTTGCTCCTTTTTCTAGAAAAATTTGAACGCGCGTTGCAGCACAAGTTTTTCCCCTCCACGGCTTGGATTAATTTTGGGCTATACACGTGAAACAGAACCACTCCCACTGCGGCACAAATATTTCCAAGCCGCGGCACGCACAATAGTCTAAAAATTATTTACAAACAGAAAGTTCTATGCTGCGGCACAAATTTTCCCTGCCATGGCACACAAATTTTTAAAAAAATTTAAATTTCGGGAAAAAGAAAGGACATAGGCAACGTATTCACCTCCAACCTAGATTGGGGTAATGTCCTCACTGCCATTAAAAATAAAAATAAAAAATAAAAGAACGAAAGAAAAACAAAAAAAATAAATTAACAAATACAATACCGAATGGGTGCCTCCCATTAAGGGCTTAATTTTATGTCTTAGCAAGACGTGGCCGCTCTCGTTTCTAAGAATCTTGGAGACGTATGGTTTTCTATGGTTTTCATGTTGGTATCTCCTTCCAAGTACGACTTAACACAATTTCTGTTCACTTTAAACAGTTCTAGTGTTTTAGAATTTAGCAACTCGACCACTCCATGTGAAAATACATTAGCAATTGTATACGGTGTACTCCATTGAGAATGTAGTTTTTCTATAAACAAACACAAACGTAAATTATATAAAAGAACTTTCATTCTAGGAACTAAAGACTTACTGATGAGCCATTTATCGTGATAGTGCTTAGTACAATCCTTGTAGATCTTGGCATTCTTGTAAGCCTCATCCCGAATTTCTTCAAGTTCGCTTAGTTGGAGCAGTCGTTTTCTTCAGCTTTTGTCATGTCCATGTTGAGCTCTTTAATCGCCCAATAAGCTCTATGCTCTATGCTCTAGCTCAACGAGTAAGTGACATGCTTTTCCAAATATCAACCGGTAGGGGCTCATACCAATGAGTGTCTTGTATGCTGTGTGATTTGTCAACAAAGCATCATTCATCTTTACTGACCAATCCTTCCTTGAGGGGCACACTGTGCATTCCAATATTCCATTGATTTATCTGTTGCTCACTTCCACTTGACCCGAAGTTTGGGGATGATATGGGGTAGCCACTCTATGAGAGATGTTGTACTTTTTCAAAAGCCCATCAAAGAGCTTGTTGCAAAAGTGGCTGCCTCCATCACTAATGATCGCTCTCGGTGTTCCAAACCTGCTAAAAATCATATCCTTCAAGAATTTAACAACATTAGCGTCATTAGTTCTAGTGGGTATCGCTTCTACCCACTTTAAGATATAGTCGACTACGACTAAAATATAAGTAAAGCTAAAAGATAGGGGAATAATTCGACTACAAGATTCAATGTCAAAGGCATTTCATTACGTTTGCCTATATTATCGGTCCTTTGACATTTATCACATCTCAAACAAAACAGGTTAGCATCCTTAAAGAAAGTAGGCCAATAAAATCCATATTGTAATACCTTTAGGGCCATTTTCTTACCACAAAAATGGCCCCCGTAGTGTAGCTCATGGCAAAAACTTAGGATGCTCTCATGGTCCTTTTCGAGTACACACTTCCGAAAAGACTTGATCTTGACATAACTTGAACAAATAGGGATCATCCCAAAAGTATTGCCTGCAAATACTGAAAAACCTTTTCTTTTTCTGAAAAGTGATGTTAGGCCTCAAAATTCCACTAGCAAGATAATTAACAATGTCAGCATACCATGGATTTGGAGCTATTGTAAATAGTTGTTCATTAGGGAAGGTTTCTATGATTATTTCCTTTCTTTCACCCTCAACAGTATCATACCCAGAAATCAACCTAGACAGATGATCAGGTACTACATTTTCAGTACCCTTTTTGTCGTTGATCTCTAGATCAAATTCTTGTAAAAGTAAGACCCACCTAATGACTCTAGGCTTAGCATTCGGTTTAGTTAATAAATATCTTAAAGCAGCATGATCCGAATAAACAATAACTTTAGTTCCTACCAAGTAAGACCTAAATTTATCAAGTGAGAAAACAACAGCCAATAACTCTTTTTTAGTGGTGGAATAATTAATTTGGGCATCATTGAGTGTTTTGTTAGCATAGTATATAACATGTAAACGTTTATCCACTATTTGTCTCAAAACAGCTCCTATGGCATAATCTGATGCATCACACATGATCTCAAATGGTAAAGACCAATCAGGTGCCACAATAGCAGGTGCAGAAGTAAGTTTATCTTTCAAAGTATTGAAAGCAACAAGACAATCATCAGTAAAATCAAATGGAACATCTTTGGAAAGTAGGTTACATAAAAGATGGCTTATTTTGGAAAAATCTTTAATAAACCGTTTGTAGAAACCTGCATATCCTAAGAAATTTCGTATCCCCTTAACAGATGTAGGGGGAGGTAATTTTGCAATCAAATATATCTTAGCCTTATCTACCTCAATTCCCCTGGTAGATATGATATGTCCTAAAATTATACCTGTTGGACTATAAAATGACTTTTTTCTCAACTAAGTGTCAAATTACATTCAATGCAACGTTCTAACACCAAAGTCAATTTATGCAAGCAATCATCAAAGGAATTACCGAAAAACAGAAAAGTCATCCATAAATACCTCGATGAATTTCTCCACCATATCTGAAAATATTGACATCATGCATCTCTGAAAGGTAGCGGGTGCATTGCATAATCCAAATGGCATCCTCCTCACAGCGAAAGTACCGAATGGGCATGTGAATGTCATCTTGTCTTGATCCTCCGAAGCAATGGGTACTTGATAATAACCTTAAAGACCATCCAAAAAATAGTAGAAATCGTGTCCAGCTAGTCTTTCTAACATTTGATCAATGAAGGGAAGGGAGAAGTGATCCTTTTTGCTGTATAAATTCAATTTTTGAAAATTGATACACATCTTCCAATCTATAATTATTCTAATGGGAACTAATTCATCCTTCTCATTTTTAATCATGGTTATTCCAGATTTTTTTGGTACCACATGAACTAGACTAACCCACTTACTATCAACAATTGGATAAATTACTCATACTGCTAGGAGTTTTAAAATTTCTTTTTTAACCACCTCTCGCATGATTGGGTTTAGTCTCCTTTGTACTTCTTTAACTGGTTTGACATTGTCCTCTAAATTGATCTTATGCATACACATCGCTGGACTAATGCCTCTAATGTCCCCTATACTCCATCCTATTGCTTTCCTATACTTCCTAAGCTCCCTCACTAGTTTGTCCTCTTGTTTTTGGGTGAGGGTAGATGACATAATAACTGGATAAGTTTCATTCTCTCCCAAAAATATATATTTCAGATGCTTAGGTAGTTCTTTAAGTTCTAGTTCAGGTTGAGTAATCTCTTTGTTATGTAGGACATCTAATAAGTCTAAGGGTGTACTAGTTTCCTCTATAGGTATGACATTATCTAACAAATCATTGTACTTTTTAGTCTCATAATCCAAAATGTCATCTACCTCTCCAACTGTAAGTGCTACTTCTAGTTTATCATTTAATTTATCATGCATAAACATATCATGAATAATAGGATCTAAACTTTCAACAAATGAGCATTCATTAATAGTAGATATAGAAGGGTAAGGAGATGAATCAAAAACCTTAAAATGCACAGTTTCTCCTAAGACTGTCATTGTCAACTTTCCACTCTGGACATCAATTATAGTTTGGGTAGTGGCCATAAATGGTCTACCCAAGAGAATTGTATGCTCCTTGTCCAAAGATGGGTTATCCTGCATATCTAAAACCACAAAATCAACAGGTATGATAAGCTTATCTACCTATACAAGTAAGTCCTCAATCATGTCCTTCGTATATTTAATAGATTTATCCGCAAGTTGAAGGGACATGGTTGATGATTTTAGCTCTCTCAAACCTATCTACAAGAAAATAGAGTAAGGCATTAAATTTATACTAGCACCAAGATCAAGCATAGCCTTAGCTACTTTCCTATTTTCCATAGTAATATTAATGATAAAACTACTTGGATCTTTTAACTTAGGGGGTAGGTTCCATTAAAGCACTTCACTAGCAATTTCAGACACTATGACTCTTTCATGAAGCTCACACCTTCGTTTCTTAGTGTTTAATTTTTTGAAAATTTTTGCATAAGAAGGTACGTTTCTAATTACATCTAACAGAGGAAAATTAATATTCACTTTTGAAAGCATGTTAAATAAATCAGAAAATTACTTATCTTGCTTATTGTCCTTTAAACGGTATGGGAACGGTACTGGTGGTCGATATGGCTCTGATGACTTGTGTAATTTAGGGGGGCTAGATGATTCTCCAATTGTTGCATTTAAAGGCTCTTCATGTTTGTCATCTTTTTCCCCCCAAATCCTTAGAAACTGTGTTGTCATCTTCCATGTTACCTACACTATAAGGTAAATCATTAGAAATTTTAGATAAAACTTTTGTAACAACCTTACCACTCTGAAGAACCGTGACAGCTTTCACTTGTTTAGGTTGACTCGGCAGCTTTCCTGTCTCTTGTTTGTGCATTTGATCAACTAGCTATTTCACCTGTATTTTCACTCTTTTCGTTGATGCTTCCATAGAGCCCATCCTTCCACTTTCCTCTACAGTTGGTTTATTTGGCGAAAATTGCCGATTAATGTTTTGCCCTTGTGTTTGATTTTGGGCAAATGGTTGGCTATTATTTTGTTTCCAAGCACAATTGGGGTGATTTTACCATCTAGGGTTGTAGGTATTAGAATAAGGGTCGTTCCTAGGTCTAGGTTGGTACCCTTGCATTAAATTTACCTCTTTATTAGCACCTGCATAAGAATTACCTGCAAAAGAACAAACGTTAGCCCCATGTCCATAAGAACAACAAACTCCACATACATCGTGTTTTGGCATTTGATTCATATTGGACGTAGTAAGAAGTTGCACTTGTTTAGTCAACTCAGCAAGGTGCATGGCCATTTCATTATTGAAGCCTAATTCATGGACTCCAGCTCTTCTTCATCTAGCACTCTTTTGTTAGGAATTGGCTCCCAACATTTCAAAAAGCTCGTAAGTTTCATCTATTGTTTTCTCACCTATAGCTCCTCCTGCAGCGTTGTCAACTGTGAATTGACACTATAGTGTCAACCCATCATAGAAAAACTGATTTTGTAACTGCAACGGAAAGTGGTGATGTGGACACTGTATCAAGAGCAGCTTGAACCTGTCCCAAGCCTCATGAAAGGGTTCCTTCCATCTGCTAAAAAGTAACAATTTTTGTTCTTAGGTCAGACTTTTTTTATGGGAATAGAACTTACCCATCAACTTGTTATAAATAGCGTCCCAAGTGGCCAAAAAACCAGGTGTCAAGGTCATGAGCCAAGATTTAGCTCTATCTTTGAGAGTATAAGGAAAACACTTCATCCTTAGTTGATCTTCACTAAGTCCCTGCAGTGGAAAAGTTTGCACAGTTGCATAAAGTTCACGCATAAAATTTAGAGGATCCTCATTAGGAATACCGTAAAAGGAGGGAAGAATAGAATAATGAATACTTTTCAATTCATAATTCCTAGCTGCCTTTGTCAGTTGAATGCATGATGTGGCAGTCCCAATGATAGGTCTTGCAAATTCTTTATTCATCATTTGCCTACCCACGTTGTCACCTATTATTGCTTGCAATTGCTGTTGTTCATCTTCCTCTTGAATGTGAGTATCCAGTTTCCTTGATAGGTGTTTGATCCTATAAATGTTATCGATGAAAAGAGTGAGTTCCTTGTTCAGTAACCTCCTACCTTGCATGCACAAACAAAAAGAAAACAAAGATTAAGACAACAAAGAAAATGCAAACAAATAAAAGCACTATTTTTTTATTTTTAATTTTTTTGTTTTTGAATAAAAGATAAAAAAAAATTCAACTAAATTAAATAAACAAATAAATCTAATTTAGAAACTCTAAAAAGTTAAAAAGAAAATTATTTAAAACGCTAATTCTCTAGCAACAGCGCCAAAACTTGATGTGTAAATTATAGTGCTCGCAAGTATACGAATGACTTGTAGCAAATGATAAGCAAACCTCTGAAGTCGATCTCTCAAGGAATTGCAATGGTTTTAAACAACATTTTTCTTAATCTAATTAGAGTCCTAAAGCAACTAAAACACTAACTATATAGAATTCTAGTAACACTAAAACTCTCAATAATTAGAATCTTAAATCTAATAAAACTGTAAATGAAGTTGGATTTGTAAACAAGATCAATGATATTGAACAAATAAAGAAAACAATAATGCAAACTTTGAATTAACTCAAAAAGATTTCAAATATCAATGGAGGATGTATGAACGTTTAGTTTGGTTGACCATGCTTGCATCGAAAAGTTATAGTGAATTAACATGAACGTTCTAATAAACAAATATTACTGGCTTTTCTTTTAATTACAAAAATTCCTACAATTGGGTAATTCTCTTTGTTGATTAACTAATCAATATCCTACGATCGGGTATATCAAATAGCAATCAAATTATGCACAATAAAAAATATGTCAATCAAGTCAATGCCATGACTAAGTCATCAATTTAAAGTTTTGATTAAGTTTTTCAAAGTAAAGTCAAGGTGATGTTCCTAAAACCAAACTCTAATATTTTTCAACCTAATTATGAATCTCAAATTGGCCCATGAAAATTCACAATTAAACATCCAAACATGCTCTTAATCAAAAGGTAATTTTATTTATCTTAAAGCAATAAAAATATTCACCACAACAATTCTAGCAAACATGACAACACAAACTAAATACCCATAATAAAATTAGCCACTATGTTCAAATTAATATTCATAGATAAATTTAATTGAACATACATCTCAAAGAAGTACGAAGAAAAAATTTTATAACAAAAAGAAACCTAGATCTAAATACCACAATTAGATTGGATGACGTTCTTCTCCAAAAGTTTGATCGTCGATCTTCAATGGCTTATTGAATCCTTAGAATTGATTATCTTGCTTCTTTGAGTGTGAAAAAACTCCAAAATTTTGATTAAGTCTCTTGTTGATTTGCAAAATTGAAGTGTTGTAAAAGGGAGACTTAAAATGGTATTTATATGTGTAAAGGTTACATAGAATCCTAGTTGTCTTAGAAATAGGCGTACCGCAGCACACATATTTTCTCGCCGCAGCACAGAAATAATTCTGAAAACAATGGCCAAACTCGAGAGGCTCTCACCGTGGCACGCATTGCCTTTTGTGACTTCACAATACCCCTTACATATTGGTTGGCTTGTAATGTAAGGCTTACATAATTTGATTCGTATTGCACCTAAATTGTGATTCGAGTGCCGTAAGTGTTCCTTCTTTGCGTGTTTGTATTATTCAACTCATTTGATGCTAAAAATACCTTAAATGCACTAAAATATACCTGTGATTTTGAATTTATAGATTTATGTAAATAATCAAATAAACGAGTTATAACAAATCTATTTTTTTTCACAATTAAGCACAATAAATCACGAAATATTAGTATTTTTTAAGCACTCATAAATGGTCTACCAAGAAGAATAGTATGTTCCTTGTCCATAGATAGATTTTCATCCATATCCAACACAACAAAATCAACAGGTATAATCAACTTATCTACCTGTACAAGCAAATCCTCAATCATACCCTTAGGGTATTTAACAGATCTATTAGCTAATTGAAGGGACATAATTGTAGATTTCAATTCCCCTAAACCAAGTTGCAAATAAATTGAATATGTCATTAAATTTATACTTGCACCTAAATCTAGTATAGCTTTTACCACTTTCTTATTTCTCAAAGTAATGTCAATGTTAAAACTTTCGAAATTCTTTAGTTTTGTTGGTAAATTTTGTTGAAGGATTGAACTTGAAATTTCAGACATAACAATTCTCTCATTCAATCCATATTTTATCTTCCTAATATTTAAATTTTTGAAACATTTTGCATAGGAAGGTACATTCCTAATCACATCTAATAAAGGCAAATTAATTTGAACCTTAGAAAGCATATTAAACAAGAGAATTGTTTATCCTGTTTATCGTCCTTGAAACTGTGTGAGATTGGTATGGGTTGTCTATAAGGCTCTGATGTTTTGTGCAATTAAGGGGTGGTGGATGACTCTCAACTTGCTTCATTGGAATGCTCATCAATCTTGGCATTAGTCTCATCATCTCCTTTTGGTATTGCATTATCTTCTTCCATCTTTCCTGCACGAAGTGGTAAATTGTTAGAAATTTTAGGTAAATTTTTATTCACTACCTTCCCACTTCGAAGGACTGTAATCGCCTTCGTTTGCTCGAGTTGACTAAACAATTTCTCTTTCTCTTGCCTTTGGAGATGCTCCGCTAATTGGCCAACTTGGCCTTCAACCTTTTTCATGGAAGCCTCCAATGAGTCCAACCTTTTGGTACTTTTCATTTGGTTATCCCGACTCACTTGAATGAAAGCATTCAAGTTATCCTCCAAACTTGGCTTGTTTGGTAGAGTAAGTTACAAGTTATTGTTGGGAGAATTGTTCTGAAAATGATACTGAGCATAGGCGGGATTGTTGTTTCCCTTTCAAGAGAAATTTGGATGATTTCTCCAACTTGAATGATTTCTCAGTTGGTATTCTTCCATTGCATTGGCTTGCTCTTAGCTTGTACCTACATTAGAATCACAAACAAATGGACAAGTATTAGCACCATGTCTATAGGTACTACAAATACCGCATACCTCTTGAGTTGGTTCTTAGAAGTGAGGAGCACAATTTGTATTGTCATCTCATTAACGCCAACTCTCCTTCCTCTATAACTCTTTGTTGGAAATTAGCACCAAACATCTCATACAAATCGTATGTCTCTATTACGATCTTTTCTCCCATAGCTCCTCCGGCAGCATTGTCCACAGTGTATTGACACACTATTGTGTCAATCCGTCATAGAAAACCAATTCTGGAGTTGCAATGGAAAATGATGCTTTGGGCACTGAATTAGAAGCAACTTGAAGTGATCACATGCCTCATGAAATGGTTCTCCATCCATTTGTGAAAATGTTTCAATTTTTATTCTCAGGTCAGCAGTCTTTTGGTGGGACTAGAATTTTTCCATGAATTTGTTGTACACTGCTGCCCAAGTTGAGAGAAAAAAAAGTGGAAGAGTCATAAGCTATGACTTGACTTTGTCTTTTAGTGTGTATGGGAAACATCTCATCCTCAATTGATCTTCATTAAGCCCCTGTAGCGAAAAAGTCTGCACAGTAGCATAAAAATTACGAATAAATGTTAGTAGATCTTCATTAAGAATTTCATAAAAAGAAGAGAACATAAAATAAAAAATATTTTTAAGCTCATAATTTCTACCCGCTTCTCCTAATTGGATGCAAGAAGTAGCAGTACCAATGATTGGCCTTCCATATTCCTTCATCGCCATCTCTCTAGGTGGAGGTAGAAGATCTCCCATAATTGTAAAAAGTTTCGCAAGAATTAAAATAAAAAAGTGAAAAGATTAACCAAAGTAATATGATGAAAAAGCGTAAGAAAATAGCTAGCTAACCAATCGTAGATAGAATATTTTATGAGATTCACAATTAAGCATAAAAAGTTAGATTTATTGACTTTTTCTAATAAACTCTAAAAATTTCCAAATCAATGAAGAATCTCTTAATTTATTAATTAACCTCTTTGATCCAGAACGTTAATTAATCAATTAACATAAACTCTTAGGACATCAAATTACCCACCTAATCTAAGATAAATCAATGTACTTCGATTAGATTCTTGTTCAACATTTCTAAATTAAGCAAAGATAATATTTCTAATACTTAATTCTAATTTATTCTCTAATGCTCATAAATTAACATGATCAAGATTAATTATGAACAAAGATATTAATAACATTGAAGACATAAATCACTTAAATCCCAATTAAATCATAAAAATATTTATCCACTCATCAAAGCATCACTAAATCCCACACAATCAAATTAGGTACTCATAATAAAATCTAAATCAATATTTTCTATTACAAATAACATTCTTAAAATCTAAATCAATATTTTTTATTACAAATAGCATTCTTAAAATTTAAGAGAGAAGAAATTACAAACAAATAAAATACCCCTATTTTCACTCTTGCAAAGCCTTTCTTAGAGTTGGATGATCACCTCTTCTAATTTTGTATTTGAAGGAGCTTCAATGAAGCATCAACAAAGGTTCTCTCTCTAAAAATGGAGTGTGGATTGTGATTTTCGACTACTATTCACGAGTGGATTTTTGTGATGTACTTATAGGTTAGGTTAGGAGTGTGGAGGAGTGTGTAAAAATCTGGGCGTGTAAGTGTAATCAGAGTGTGCGGGCAGCGACGTATTTTCTTCTACAATGGTGCACATTGAAATTCTAGACTGCTCAGTAAAATAGGGATCTCCTCACAGCAACGCACATTTTCTCTTGCTGCAGCGCACGTTGAAATTCTAATTTCCCACAATACAACCCGAGAGCTCCGTGCAGAGGCAAACCTTTTCTTCTACCGTGGCATAACTTGTTATCCATTTCTTGTAAGGGCCCTTTACATTGTTGATTCCTAACATAAGTCTTACATTCTTTTGCTCTAATTTATCCCCCCTTACATTGTAAATGTAATACAATGTAAGGGTTACATTTTTTAGCTCTATTTCAACACTTAACTCCATTTTTCATCTCACATTGGTTGAACCTACAAAACATGAAAATACCCTCCAAATTAAAGTAATATCAAAATAAATCACAAAATAAATACTTAAAAACTAACAAATAATAAGTTCAAAATAGTGTTCATCAGTAGAGCAAGCGACAATCGTGTGTGGGGGGAGCCCAAACACAACACGCCTAGTTGGTCGACTGTCCGGTAATGGGCATGGCAACGGGAGGCGCATACGACGTAGGGGTACATTGGGCAATGGGCATGCTCTCTAATTGGTCGGCTGGCTGGATTGGTGAGGCTAACAGCACTCCACCTACATGACTTATTTGGCGACCATGGCAACGATTTTTGGCTAGCCACATGGCTAGCGGTCCAGTCTTATCAACTCCACTACATTCTCTAACATTTTCCATACTCAACTTTTTTTCAACTCCAAATTTTAGTAATGCTAACATTTTTGTTGCCGAATTCTAATTATGTCCCGAATCCTGGTTCCATTTTTTTTGTAGAACTTTTATAATTCCAAAGATTGTCACTTCCTAATTTCAAGGATTCTCTACTCTTTCCAAGCTCTTGGGATAGATGTTTCCCCAAGTCACTTACAAAAATTCTAAAATTCTCTCTCGAGTCAATTCTAGTTGTTTGATCTGTCCTCCCTTCTTGCTTGGAGAGCTTTTAGAGTACAACAAGTAAACATTAGGAGTGTCCAAAAATCGAACCAAATCAATTAAAACCAAAAAATAAACCAGACTGGACAAAATTGGGCAATTTTATAAATCATATGGTGCAGTCTAGTTAATATTAACTCAAACCGTCGGTGAAATAATCTAGTTCGATTTTATAAATTTTTTAACCATTCAGACCAAAACGGACCGTTATAACATGGCTTAAACCACTATGAAGTATGCTCATTATTTTGAACTACCTAGTTTTTATGTTGTAATAAGAAAATTGTATGAAATTCAATCATTTTTACTTGGTGAAAATTATGAACTTCCTCTTTTTCAGTCAACATTAGAAAATGCAATTGAAACAAACTATCATTTTCATTGTGATCTTGATTGTTATATATGTTTGCAATTTATTCACTGCTTAGAAATAAATACTCATGACAAGAAAACCATTCCATCTCTTATAGTGGTTCTATACTATAGTTACAAGACCTAATTGACTTTCTATAGCTACAATAGCATGCATTTCATCTCCTAATGGGAATTTTGCATTCCTAAGTTTCATTTTTTTGCTTATATGACCAAGCATAAAAGGTGAGATAAGAGGTAAGATAAGAAGCTTAAACTAAAATAGATTTAGCAAGGAGCCAGGGACATACTTGAACATGTGTAACAAACATTATTTTTTTTAATTGAGAAGAATAAATAGAAACCTAAAATGTAGGATTTGTCCACCACGAAGAAGAAGAAGAAAACAGGACAGTCACCTGATTCACCAACTTAAGTTAGCTGAAAACTTTACTTAATCCAATCCAAGTTCTTCTTTTCATAACTTTAAGTAAACTCAAAAAAAAAAAAAAAAATGTTAGCAACCATGTTTATAAAAAGTTTGTTATTATATGTGGGAATGTTATATAATTTGATTGCACTCCTAGTTATAGAAAATTTGAATAATTAAAATTCATTTCTAGTTTAGGAAAAAAAAAGTTTTGAAAATCGTTAACCAACCCAGACGAGACCATTCGGTTACAACATTCTTATTAGCCAAACGGTCCTGTCGTTTTGTTTAAAGCAATATGTGCGATCCAGTTTCATTAAATTTTTTCTATTACAAATTGGACAATGTCGAACCGCGAATTCAATGTTTGGAGTTCAAATTCTATGGGAAGCATATGCAAACCCCCAAATCTGGTGGTTCCAAGTATCCACTCCATGTGTTGGGACCCTAAATTGAGTTCCCAACTGTGCAAGATGAGTAATTTGCCCAAACACATACTAATGTCGTGATCCTGAGGAAGTCATCGTAGATGCCAACGTTCGTATCGTTTCATCGCTAAACTTCTCTCATTGAGACATTAGTGGATCATTGTCCATATCATGTATCATGAGTGTTGCGAATGCCTAAGGAGGTGTGAGTCCATATTGGTCTTGCACAACATGAGTTCCATTAAGAAATGACCTAATTAAGGGGGTGCCTTGTTCCTGGGTTAGACTTGACCAACGCACTGGGTTGTTTCCAAGCGTGGTATGGGCCTATGTGTGACCTCAAGTCTCCAATCCTAGGAATTTCTCCTTGCGTTGGTTTCACAAAAAGTTTGGATTCTTTCGAGCTTGGTGTGTGGTTTGGCACTACGTGCTGAGTGGGCTAAGCATGACTTCACAAAGAGTGCTACTCTCTTGATCCATGCCCAACAAAAATACATTGTGAGGTTGTCCAGGGAACCCTATTGAATACCTCTAGAATCCAACTAAATCTTGATCTTGGATAAAGTCCTTGTAGGTGCCAGCGAGAGCGAGTCCCACATCATTGCCTCGCGAGTTCCATTGAGACGCTAGTTGACCATTGTATGGATCCTTGAATCATAAGCGCCAGCTTCCTTGGTAAAACATGTATCCAAGTGTGACAACAGTGTTGTGGTGCCTCAAGTCTTAACCCAAGCAAATTACACGATTTGGTCCAACTGAAGGTTGTGGTTTCTTCTTACCCCAACACATGTTTAAGTCCAATGAATGATCCTAGTGGAAGATGAAACTTTGTGTTCAATGCACAAATAGGTTGATCACCGTTTTAAGTTTTAAGCCCCTACTTTTCTTTGGGTAAAGGAGGCGTGGCTCAACTTGCCGTAAGTTTGTCCCGAGTTCAACCTGAACTTTGGATAGGGAAATGACTCTAACTATTCCAACTATCAAGTCCAGGGAAAGGCCATGGCTCGCTTTTGTGGGGTAGCAGCGTGGTAGTGTAGAGCTCATTCTGATTGTAGAACTTGAATCTTAGCTAAGGTAAGCTGGCTACCAAGTCTCGAGAGGGCAAGTGCTCGCTCTCGAGATAGGATAAAGCTCCTATGTGCCAAGCTAAGATTGGTAGAATGAGTTGCTAAGGCTCAATTGATTGTTGTAGTGCCTGGATCTTAACTAAGGCGTAAACTAGCTACCAAGTATTGAGGGAAGTCGAGTGTTTGCTCCTGGGATGAGGTAAGGCTCATAAACATCAAGCTAATATTGGCCAAGTTTACTAGTGGCCGCGGTGGTAAGCTTGTTGCTCTAGGTAAAGAAGATGCTAAATGCCTTAAGGATTGAGTTACAAATGATTACATAAACGTCAAGGTGGCTGGATTTTTCATTCATTTTGATGTTACATTTTTGGTGTTGGTGTTGACACGACCATGTAAGACCTCACCTAACACTTTAAAAGGTAAAGAAATGAGAAAATCTTATGTCTATTGGTAATACTTCTATCCTACTCACGTATTCTAGTTTGTAAGCTCATTTTTTCCTAGCACCTTTTTAATTCTGTAAGGACCTTCCCAATTATGAACTAGAGTTCAAACCCATCTTTCCCTAGCCCTAAAATGTCTAGGTTTGACCGACTTGTAGTAACGTGAAACTTCTTGTTGATACGTCGCAAGTCTCATATTACTCTGTTTTCTTTTTTCATCAAGTAGGTAAGTGCTCCTTCTTCATTTTCATCTAGGTTTTCCACCGCAGTCCTACTGTTTAAGACTCTCACTTTCATAAGGATGACCACTTCTATTCCATATGTTAGTGAGTACGAAGTCTCACCAACAACAGTTATAGACGTCATCTTGTATGCCGAAAATACTTCTAGTATCTTCTTAACCAAAGTTGTCTTGCATATTTCTAACTTTCTCTTGAGGTAAAGTAGGTTGTTAATGATGCAGAAGCATGTAGCTCGAAGGCAAACTTTCATGGCCTCTTATCTTCAACTAAGGTTCCATCTTGGAGGTGCTGCCTAATGACGTCCATCCATCCTAATTCTAAGAACATTGGTAGCATCTCTCGCTTATGTACCTTAGTACTGGGTTCTGCCAAGCCTGGGTGTTCTCTTCCCTAGAATGTGACTCAGGCTCCAAGAGTTGTGTTCTCTTCCCTATAAGCTGGGGTCTTTAACTTGATACTCACTGGTGGACCAAGTAGAAATTGTATCCTTCTTGAGATACTAATACGTGTCATGCCCCACTCCCATGGTGTGAGCCATCTAAATGTAGCCTCCACTTGGGTTAAACTTCTATTAATGACTCTTTTGGGGATAGTTCTATAATGAAGTCTGCCTATACCTATCCTTTGATGGCAATACAGTGGATGTCGAACTCCCCAAGATCAATGGACCATTTTTGTAATCTCCTAGAAACTTCTGGTTTGGATTAGACCTGCTTCAGCTAAGTGTCAGTTGAGATGATGATAGTATGGGCCTAGAAGTAAGGGCCTAACTTCCTTATTGCAACAATCAAGGCTAGTTCTATCTTCTTGATCCCTAGGTACCTTTGCTCAGTGCTCTAATATGACTTGCTAACATAATAAACTAGCCTTTGCGTCTTATCCTCCTCCCTCCAGAGCCACATTGATTGCAGACTCTAATGTAGCCAAGTACACTATAAGTTTGTCACCTAATTGTGGGGTCGCAAGCAATTGTGGACTACTCACGTTATGAGTTCCTAAAAGGCTTGTTCACACTCCTGGTTCCATTCAAACTTATTACTTCCCCTGAGTGTCTTGAAAAATGGAATTTGTTTATTGCCCTAAAGATGAAGCGGTTAAGCGCTGCAAATCTTCTAGTTAGTCTTATGACCTTTTTAACGTTTCTTGATGAGTGCATATCTAGAAATGCTTTGATCTTTTCTGGGTTGGCTTCTATGCCACGTTGGCTCACCATGAATCCCAATAACTTTCCAAATGTCACTTCAAAGACACATTTGTTGGGATTAAGCTTCATTCTGTATTTCCTTAAGATGTTAAAGGTGAGCACAGACTTGCATTGTATTTCCAATCAGTTGAGTAAACATTTTGTTGATCAAACACTGGTAGGTAACCCCTACATTCTTTAATTTGAAAGGCATGACTTTGTAACAGAACGATCCCTGATTCATCATGAAGTTGGTCATTTTTTCTATCTGGCTTAAACATTTTGATCTAGTTGTTTCCTGAGTAAGCATCAATGAAGGAGAATGCTGAGTGTCCAGTTGTAGCATCCACAAGTTAATCTATCTTTGACATGGGGAAACTATCTTTGACATAGGGAAACTATCCTTAGGACAAACTTGTTGAAATCTGTGAAATCTACACACATAGGCCACTAGTCGTTGATCTTTTTTATTATGACAACAATGGCAAGCCAATTTGGATAATAAACCTCAGTGATGTAACCAACCTTGAGAAGCTCATCCTGTTTCATGCCTTCATATCTTAGTTATATGACTCATTTTCTGTTACTGGCTTGATGGTGGGGTCAATGGTAGGGACAACATTTAGAAGGTTAACAATGATCTTTGGATCTATTCCCAACATGTCCTCATGTGACCAGGCAAACAAAGGAAGGTTTCCAAGGCAAATTGGACTTCTTGAGGTAGAGAGGCTTCTCAGGCTTATGCTTTGGAAGGACGAGAAGGATTGTTTCTTCAACTGGTTTAGTGGCCAAGGCGTGACTCAACCAAGGGTCCAATTCTTATTCAACTACTTCAGGGGGTTTCCCTTTGAAGGTTTGCTGCCTAACATGGGACTACTAGCTTCCTTACGAGGGTGACATGTCATCAAGAAGCATACTGAGGTCAAGTTGGTGATCCTGATGATCAGCTTTGTCAAGATCAAAAGAAGTGACTTGTCATCAGGAACATGTTGAGAGCCCGTCTTTATTGTTTGACGAATCGAGTGTGGGATTTACAAAAAGAAATGAATCAAGAACGCAATGAATCTATTAAAGAACATGATTAAGTTCTTCAATTTTTTGCTAGTTTAATTGATTCAAAATTAGAATTTTTTTCCCATAAATGGTGCTAGATGTTAGATCAAATTTCTATCCAACATACGTTTTCTTCCATACCTAAACGAACAAACCACGTCAAGAGGCACGACAAGTGAAGATGTCATATCCTCTTTGATGCTTAAATTATTTATAAACAAGAATTTTAAGTTTAGAGAGGAAGGGATATGAGATAAGCATACATTTTTCAATTGTGAGGCTTTATTTATAGAAAAAAGCATGAAATACATTTTCGTAAATAAACAATATTAATTATTTATATTTAATAATATAAATAACTTACCATTAATATGCTCTATTTAATGCAAATTTACCTAACTATACACTGTCTCATTTGACTTTTCTCTTATTAAGGTGATCCAATCAAATACTATCACACATACTTAATTTAATTTCAACCCAACTCATAGTTAAATATATAATCCACAAAATAAACTAGCAACATAATATTTTGCAAGAATAAAATAGAAGGAAAAATAAGCACAAAAAATGTGATTATAAAAAGACGATAAGAAAATAAAAATCATAATCATAAAATAGATTAAAGATGAAAAGTTACAAATATATCAACAAAAAAAATAAAAAAATCTTAAAAGGCATTCAAAGAATAATATTTGAAATATAGAAAGTAAAATAAAAAAAATACACAAATAGAAAGAACGACTTAACAAAAACACAAATAAAACATAAGTCAAAACATACGCATGAAATTTTATAGCAAGCAATACAATTAAATAAATAAACACCAACATAGCTAAGACAAATAAAGCAAATACAAAAAAAATAAGCAAAACCAAAACAAAAAATTTACGAATGTAACCAAATAGAGTGGTTGAAAAAAAGATAACAAGGCTAAAAATTCTACACAACAAAGTGAATAAATGATGTGAACCACTTGATGAAAAAATAAAAGCACGGTGAATAAACAATAGAAAACTAACAAAAAAACACATGCCAAACAAAAGACAAGAAAACTCATTCATACGATATTAAAAAAAAAAAAAAAAGGAACAAACATCAAAATAGATAAAGATAAACAAAGACATAAAATCACCAAACACGTCAAACAAACAAATAACTCAAACAAGAAGCATAAAAAAATAAAGAAATTAAAGAGAAAAACAAACAAAAGCACTATGTACAAATGATTCCTGCCAAAACAAAGTGGATAATGATGCAAACCACTTGATAAAAGAAAGTACAGTGATTGCAAACAATATGAATCTTTATAAAAAAAAAAATGCACGAACAACAGAAAAAAAAAAAAAAACATTCAAATAATATTAAATAGAAAACAAATAAATCACACAAACCAAAAAGAAAAAAGACAAATTGAATAGAGAAGCAAACAAAAGCACAATCAAGACATTAAAATGATGCCTAACACAACAAAGTGACTACTTGATAGAAAAAAACACGATGGTTACAAATAATAGGAACCTAACAAACAAATAAATGAACGAACAAAGGATGAAAACAAAACCCATTCAAAATATATTAAATAGAAAACAAAACCACAAAAGAAAGGATACAATGAAGAAGAAAAATGTAAGCTAAAATAACTACCAAATAAGAAAACAAATCAAATTATCTTATAAAAATCACAAACAAACTTAAATATAAACCTAAAAAATCTAAAGCAGAGAAAAAAAAATCATATTTTCAATGAGTGTAAATTTAGCCCATCTTGCTCGGTCTCATTGACCTTGACAGATCCGACATTGTTCGAAGATCCATTAGACCCGAAGAAGTCCAACCCTACCCTATCCTAGCCTATTTATTTCAAGGCTAGGCTTAGAACATAACATTTCTACTATGGGTCCGTCCTATAACCGACCTAAATGCTAGTTATATATTTACATTTTATAAATATATGTATATTTACCAAGTTGATGACATTGTTTAATGCATTTTTGCATAATTTAAAGTAGAACACCAACTTATGTCAAATTAAATTTTAAAAAAGTTAGCCCGATTTACATGATGACTTTAATTTGGATTTAAATTTCTATTTCCCATTTCATTTGAAAATTCGGACTAGCCAAGCTTGAAAATACACATTGTTGTACAACAGTTGATTGCAATCAAAAGCTCTTGGCTTAGGCGAGCTCACTCAGCCTGAACTAAAAGTTAAAATAAATATATGAAAATAAATATAGAGAAAGCAGTTCTAATAGTCTTCCTTTTTATTTGGAAAAACCTAAACTTACACAACCCAAAAGTATCCATGAGCCTACAATCTCTGTCTTGAATACAATGGCAATCCTTTTTGGCTTGGGTAATCTCGCAATGGCAAAATTCACATCCTTTATTTTCAATAATAGAACAGAGGAAATAAAAATATGAGAAATATATGCAAAACTTGAAAATATATATATATATAAAGCTACCTTAAGAATAAAAAAACAAAAAGATTACTAGTCATACGATGCAGCAACCCGAGAAGATTTATTTTTCCGCTCAACATGCTCAAGTTTGTAGCACTCTAAATGGCCATGTTTCTTCTAACAAACATCAATAGTGTGGTTGGAATCATTGCAATAGGTGCAAAAAAGAGAACTAGAGTTCACAGATCTAATTATGGCCTATTCCTTAGGACAATGAGAGCTGATAGTTCAGGATGGTCCTCGGTGCTCATCATGACCTACCTCTATACTTCAATAGACTAAAGAATATGCTTCTACTAGACTTAGCAATGGAAAAGTTAGCAAAACCCAATTGCTAACTTGATCCAAACTCCGAAACATATAAATGCAATCCTCAACGATATGTTTTCTCATTTTTTCAACATCAATAGTATATACCATATTATTATGTCTGTGATAATCCAACTCCATAAAGATAGAGTTCATTTCATTGTAATATTTTTCAAAAGATCGACCACCCAGATGAAGTTGAAATGACTTCCTCATTAACTCAATACACCTATGAAGAGCTAGAAACATCTAGGTAGCTCTTCCTCACTGCAAACAAAGTGAGACATCAACTTGTCTATCATGGAGTTGACGAGCAATGATTTTACTAACTCATCTTCAGCTTCCCATTTATCATAAGTTGGATTATCGTCTTTTGAGACAACTTTTCTTCCTATGACATAACCTTTTCTCACTATTAGCTATATACATTTTCAAAACCTTGGACAAAATACGACAATTAATCATCCAATTTAATAATAATAATTGAGAATGAACTACCATGAATAGTAGTAGAAAAAATATTATAGTTGGACAAAGCCTGAGTTGCCAATTTTGGGTCTATTTGATCCTTACACAAAGTGGTGGCAATAATATAGGGTATTTATTGAACTATCTATTTTTTATATAATATTAACAGATGTAGTAAATAAACAAATAAATAGATAACAAGATGATGAAAAATCTATAAATAATACGTAACCTACCACAAAGTGAAAGAATCACCAGGCTGAGAATCAAGGCAGGCAGCATTAAACCTAAGACCACAACGACTGAGCTGGGTAAGGCAGCAATGACGATGACTGGGTTGGGTATGAAAGCAGAACTAGAAACTGATGGCAGCAAAATAAAAATCGACAACGGCAAAGCAACTGAAGGCACGACACAATGAAAAAAAAATTAGAAGAAGCATACCAAATTAACTTTGAAATAGAAAAAATGCTTGTATTTTCATTAACCCTAGTAGGTTATTTAAGGAAAGATAAATACAAAATATTTACAAAATAATGATAATAAAGAAAAAAAAATCCTTAGAATAATTCTAGAATAAATGTACATTTCAACTAAAAAAAGCACTAGTAAGACATAAAAATAATGCCCAACACAACAAAGTGTATAATGATGCAAACTTGATAAAAAAAAACATACTAATTGCAAACAATTGGAATCTAACAAACAAATAAATAAACACACAAAAGAAAAGAAAATTCATTCAAAAGATATTAAATAGAAAACAAAAGATATAAAATAAAATAAGACAAACTAATTAAATAGATAAGCAAACAAGAGCATTACGGAGACACAAAAAAAGACTTAAAATATTACCCAAACAAATAGCTCAAAATTGAAATGCAAACAAAAAATGAACTAAAGTATAAAAATGACACAAAAAAAAAACCAATTATGAGTACACAATTCAAACAAAAATAGATCACAAACAAAAAGCAAAAGGATAATATAATGAAAAAAAAAATGCAAGCTAAAAAAACTACAAAATAAGGAAACAAATTGGGTTATCTTATAACCATCACATACAAAAAAAACTTAAATGTATTCCTTAAAATCTAAAGCATAGTAGGAGAAAAATAAAAAAATAACATATTTTCAGCAAGCAAATGTAGCCCATCTCGCTAAGACTCTCAATGAACTTGACGTATCCGACGTTGCTCGAAAATATGTTAGGCTTGAAAAAGTTCGACCTCATCCTACCCTAGTCTAATTATTTTAGGGTAGTGCTTAGGACATAACATTTTTCTATGAGTCCAGCTTATAACCGACCCAAATGCTAGCTTAATTTTACAAATATATGTACATTTGTCAAATTGATGACCTTGTTTTATACATTCTTGCAAATTAAAAAACACTAACTTTATGTTGATTCAAATTTCCAAAAAGTTAGGCCCGAATTACCTAATGATTTTAAAATTGGGCTTTAAACTTCTGTTTAATTCCAGTCCAAGCCTTGAAATCCAAAGTTCTTGGCTTAAGCAAGCTCACATCACCCAAATTTGCATCCCTAATTTTTAGTATCAAAACAAATCAATTAAAAGATAAAAGAATTATATAAAAAAAGAAAAAAGATATATTTAGAGAAAGCATTCCTAATTAGCAACTTTTAATTTAAAAAGCCCAAACTTGCCCACCCGAAAATATCCACGGCCTTCAATGTCCACCCCAAGCTTTAATGCAATTCAAAGTTTTTGGCTTTGACAATCCCGCCTCACTCGAATTTTTATTCCTAATTGTCAATAACAAAAGATAATATATGAACTGCTCCTAATTTGAGCGAATCCGTACACCTAATTGGCGAATTTTCCCAAATAGGGACATTGTATAATAAATTGTAATTTATATAAAAAATAATAATATATAGTTTGTGTTAGCGTGAGTCATGTAATTAATGTTTATCTATAATAGAGTTCTAAATTGTACATAGTTATATTTTATTTAGAACTCTTGTATTTTATCTTCTATATATTGTGAGGTAGTAAAACAATAAGAAATATATTTCATTCAGTATATTTAACTTGGTATCAGAGCGAAGGTTTGTAAAGGAATTTTATCTTCTTTTTTCTGCCACCGCCGCCGCTCCGCGCTGCCTCCCTGTCCAGCTCCGCACCGCCTGTCCCGTGCTGCCTCCTGTCCAATGCCGCTTGTCCCGCGCCGATCTGCCCTCCGCGCGTCTGTTCCGCGCCTATCTGCCCTCCGCGCGCCTGTCCAACGCCGCCCTGCCCTCCGTCAACACCTGTCCCTCTGCACGCCTGTCTCCGCCGTCCACCTGTTCTCGCGCCGCCTGTTGCTGCCGCCTGTCTTCCAGATTTTCCTTAAGACTCCTAACCCTAGCCCTAGCCCAAACACATTAAACCCTAGCCCACTCATTTAGCCCAAAAACAAAAAAAAAAAAAAACAAAAACAAAATATAAATAATTTCTATTATTATTCTGCTGCATCTTATTATTGTCTGTTTCAATGGAAGATTCAAGAGAAAATTAGAGTTCTAAGACACCTGAAATTTCGAAATTTGAAGTCTCTATTAAGAGTTCAGAAGGTGGCTCTTTCGGTGGTACCAAACTCAATGGTACCAACTTTCGAACATGGAAAAGGGTTATGTCCGTCTCTCTCGGCGGGATATACAAGATGGGATATGTCACTGGAACAATCAAGGCTCCTCGTGAAGATGATGTAGAGGCCTATACTAAGTGGGAAGATGATGATGGTCTCGTTATGTCTATTTTATTTAAAGCCATCACTGATGATGTACTACAGATGGTGGAAGAATGTAACACAGCTGAGGTCATATGGAAAACTTTGGGAGACCTCTACACTAATGAATCTGACTTTATACAGGTCCACGAATTAATGTGCAAAGCTTCCAGCATGCAACAGAATGGGCAACCAGTGTCTATGTTTTTTACCGAGTAGAGAGCCCACTGTATCGGGCATGAGGTATTTTGTTTCGTTTATTGATGATTGTACAAGATTGTCATGGATTTCTCTTCTTCGAACCAAAGATGACGTTTTTTCAGTTTTTCAGAACTTTCGTACTTGTAAGGTTTATTTTGTATTGGCAATTTTCGTGGACAAAATGTTTGATTGTAATCTAGAGTAAAAGTTCACCGTTTAATCTGACGATACATGATGATGGAATCACCAAGCTTGCAATGCCCATATGACAGGTAAAATATTCTATCATGCATACATCTTCACACAATTGAGCACTACACTTAGTATGGATCATAACGTAAAATATATTGTGCACATGTTGGTCGATCGATCGAGTATATAGTTCGATCGATCGAGTGTGGAACGACATCGATCTAGGTGCTCTTGGGTTGAGATAGATCGATCGATAATTTTGGTCGATCGATCGAGTCCTGTTCGATCGATCGATTCTGGAACAACATCGATCTAGGTGCTCTCGGGTTGAGTTAGATCGATCGAGAAATCTGGTCGATCGATCGAGAATTGGATCAATCGATCGAGCCAGTTGTTAGATCGATTGAGTCAGTTTTTCACTTCTTCTACAACTCTTTTTAGTTTGACCCATATGCTACTTTTACCATATCTGACTCATTTAATATTAAATGCAAAATCCTTATATGAGTAGAATTGTTGTAAAAGTTGGAATCCTTATATGAGTAGAATTCTTATGAAAGCAAAATCCTGATATGAATCATTGTATGAGTAGAATTCTCTTGAGAACTAAATCCTTATATGAGTAGAGCTGTAGTCCATTGCAAATCCTATTTTCAAGTTAAATTGGACTCTATATAAGTGATGCTTGTTTGTGCATAATCATTATCTGACACAACTAATATTTTCTATATCTGAATTGTCTTTTATGATATTTAGAATTGCATGATATTTCTAGAGTTTACTAGCTGATTTGTTTTTACATCGTATGCTGTTGAATCTGCTAGTTAGGATTTTTCATTGTTTGAATCCGCTCTAGGACACACTTTGCACTTGTGCTATTTGTGCTAACGTTTCAGGTGACGTGCTCGGTATTTCGTGTGACTCGAAATCACCAAGGTTGACGGGTTCGATTGATCTTGTGTGACTCAAGTAGATCGAAACGTTGGTCCGGATCCAGACACCTATCTGGTGGAGGCTATGAAAGGAGCGACGGCTCGTAAGTAAATTACAGAAAGGAGAATCTATCTGTGAAGGGTAGTTCTAGGACCTATGGTTGTAATTGAACATTGATTTTCATAGTGGATAGTTAGGTGGTTCGATGGACCGGTGGTTTTCCTCTTAGGTTATTGGAGTGGCCTAGGTTGTTTCCACCTAAAAATATCGTGTGTTATTTTTATTCCGCATTTTATCTTTACACGCGATTGCATGTCTGGCCGTTGTGATTAGGTTACATATTTAATTGTTATTAAAATTGAAAATAACCTATTCACCCCCTCTAGGTATATTTGATCCGTGATTAAAAACTTTCAGTACTCATGTTCAAACACAATACAATAGCACCATTAGAGTCCTACGTTCTGACAATGGGGGAGAATATGTTAATCGTATGTTTCAAGATTTTTTCAAAACACATGGAATTGTTCACCAAACTACTTGCCCACAAACACCAGAACAAAATGGGGTGTCTGAACGAAAAAATCATCATTTACTTGATATGACTTGTGCACTCCTATTTAGTGCATATGCCAAAATACCTTTGGGGCGATGCTGTACAAGCTTCCACCCATCTCATCAATCGTCTTCCATCTAGTGTCCTTCACGGCAAAATTCCATTCGAGGTTCTCACATCTCATGTGTCCTTGTCATCATTTCATAATCTTCCTGCCCGTGTATTTGGTTGTGTTGCTTTTGTCCATGTTCCTAAAAATCAGAGGTCCAAGTTAGATGCCCGAGTAATCAAATGTGTGTTTGTTGGTTATGGAGGTTATCAGAAAGGGTACAAGTGCTTCCATCCTCCGACCAGGAAATATTATGTCACTATTGATGTTATCTTCTTTGAGGACATGAGTTATTTTTCCTCACCTGATACTGCTCGTCAGGGAGAGAATTCATATTTTGAAGAGCTGTATCATGGTGAGGGGGAGGATTTGGAAGAATCACCTACTGATATTTCTATGGGTCCAGTTGAGATTCTTAACACATTGAATCCAGTAGTGGAAGAAACAGATACTCCAAGTGTCCAAGCACCAGTTGCAACCACTGAAAATGAAAATGAAGATACTGCTGTTCCCTCAGGCATCACTCATACCCTTGATCAACAGCTCCCTGGTACTGAAGGTCACTCATCTGAGGTATGTATACCTGCTGATACTAATAGCGTTGAGTCTAGTGTTGGACAGTATGTGTTACCAAATAAGTCTACTCGAGGTCAACCACCCAAAAGATATGAACCAAGTATCCATGCAAAATCAAAATATCCAGTAATCAACTACATGTCTACTAAAAGATTGTCTAAGCCATATGAATCATTTGTAAATCAAATATCTACTGTATCAGTACCTAACAAAGTGCAGGATGCGTTGGGAGACCCAAAATGGAAAAAGGCAATGGGGGAAGAGATGGAGGCATTACAGAAGAACACTTGGCAACTTGTGCCTTCACCACAAGGCAAGAAGACAGTTGATTGTCGATGGGTGTTTACTGTGAAACATAATACCGATGGATCTGTGAATTGGTATATAGCCTGCCTTGTAGCAAAAAGGTTAACTCAGACGTATAGTGTAGACTACGATGAGACTTTTGCTCCGGTTGCCAAAATGAATACTATTCGAGTTCTACTTTCGCTTGCTGCAAGCTTTAATTGGCCACTTCGACAGCTTGATGTCAAGAATTCGTTCCTTCATAGAGAGTTAGTCGATGAGGTATATATGAATCTTCCACTTGGGTATGTAGCTGCTTCTCCTGGTAATTTTGTATGCAAATTGAAGAAGTCTTTGTATGGTTTTAAGCAATCCCCTCGAGTTTGGAAGGTTTTCACAGATCATGCAGAAAGTTGGTTACAAGCACAGTAATTCAGACCATACGTTATTTCTCAAACATCAACAAGGGAAGGTAACAACTCTAATTATTTATGTTGATGATATGGTAATTACTGGAGATGATGCTGTTGAGATGGATAAATTACAGAGACAGCTAGCCTCTGAGTTTGAGATGAAGGATTTGGGTGAACTGAAGTACTTACTAGGAATTGAGGTAGCTAGGGGGAGCAAAGGAATCTTTCTATATCAGAGAAAATACATTCTTGACCTACTATCTGAAATAGACATGTTAGATTGTAAACCTATTGACACTTCTATTGAGCAAAATCATTGTCTAGCAGAGTATCTAGATCAAGTACCAACTGATCGAGCTCGCTATCAGAGGTTGGTTGGGCGCCTAATTTATTTGACACATACTAGACTAGATGTCGCATATGCAGTAAGTGTGGTAAGTCAGTTCATGCATAACCTGAGTGAGAGTCACATGGATGCAGTTGTGAGAATTTTAAGGTACTTGAAGTCAGCTCCAGGGAGAGGAGTAATGTTCACTAAACACAACAATCCTCTTGAAGTTTGTGGCTTCACAGATGTAGATTGGGCAAGAAGTATTATAGATAGAAGGTCGACATCGGGTTACTTTACCTTTGTGGGAGGCAGAGGCGAAGCTACTCAGGGGTTGGGGGGGGGCTTGAGCCCCGTCTGATCACTATAAGGAAAAAGGCTTTTAGGTACAGTTGTTAACCGTATCTATAGACTTTTAGGTACGGTTGTCTTTTAACGCGTAACCGTACCCGTAGCCCGTGTCGCTATAGGTTGACCTACGGGTACGGTTGTTAACCGTACCCGTAGAGTTTTAGGTACGGTTAACAACTGTACCCGTAGGTATTTGTAACCGTACCTAAAACCCTACGGGTACGGTTGTTAACCGTACCCGTAGGATTTTAGGTACGGTTAACAACTGTACCCATAGGTATTTGTAACAGTACCTAAAACCCTACGGGTACGGTTGTTAACCGTACCCGTAGAGTTTTAGGTACGGTTAACAACTGTACCCGTAGGTATTTGTAACCGTACCTAAATCTCTACGGGTACGGTTAACAACCGTACCCGTAGGGTTTTAGGTACGGTTAACAACCGTACCCGTAGGATTTTAGGTACCTGTAGAGTTTTAGGTACAGTTAACAACCGTACCTAAAACCCTACGGGTACGGTTGTCTGATTTATTACATGGTTTTAGGTACGGTTAACAACCGTACCTATAGGTTAAAATTTTTTTTTTTTAATAATTTTTTTCTGTGATTATATTTTTACCTGTTTTTATCCCTACTCACTATATTATCAGAATTTAATCAGACATTTATATACATATCTCAACAAGCATACAAATATTCTATTACAATTATGCATATTGCGTCGTCATTTCAGTAAATTAAAATACATATATAGCTAATGTCACTAACCTAATTAAATTAACTATATATACATACAAGTTAAATCTAACTAATATATATCAAAATGTAAAATATTTAATTGTCTAACTTGTGCTTTCAATACTATCAATAAGGAATTGACATACTTCTCTTCGACAAACATCAAGTTCTTCTCGGGTGTATGTTTTCTTTTCTGCAAACTAAAAAAAAGGTAATTAGATCTATATATAGTTATAAATAATTAGGAAATACATGATACTTAAAAATTTATGAATACAATGATGTAAAAAAATTACTAGCTAAATAATTGTATGTACAATCATAAATATTTTGTTAACTTACTAGTAGTGATCGAGACTTTCTTGGTTGATATATAATATCTCTCATATATCTCATCACAAAAAAACCACATTCAATGCTATTATTTTGAATAGGTGCCTACACACATATATAAAACATAAATTGCATAGTTAATTAATTTGAATAGCTTATCTAAATAATTACTTGTAATTAAAGATGTACAGGCATATAATAAACGATAAATTAATATATACTAACCTTAATAGGCCGGAAAGTAGGTGGTGGCTTAAACGAACGTGTTATAGTTTGGTACCATCTAGAAAAAGCACTATAATATCGACATAATAAATAAACATTATTCATATTCAATCATCCATGATTACTTAATTAGAAATAATTTAAAATCATGTTAATCAAATATATTAAGTTAATAATACCCAATGATCATATCTTGAAATCTTTGTGGTGGACTGTTTCCAAGTGAATCAAACCACTCAACAACACCACTATATGGATGGATCACCCCAAGCATCCAATGATTTCTACAATTAATTGCAAATGATTGTTATAATAAGGACTTAACAAAATTAGAACATAAGAAAAGTATATGTATATAAAATACTCACGATAAATAAAGTTGAACAAAAAGAAAGTAATCATGATTTAGATGAAATACTAACAATTTTGAAAGCAGAGAAAATTCCATTTGAAAAGGGAAATGAGAGAGACATATTACATTTTCAGTATTCACATTTTAGTTTTGCACTATAATTTTTTTCCGTCAGAAGTTTTGCACTAGACTTGTTTTGAATTAGACATAGATAACAATGCTCTAGGTATACACTAAAGCTCCAAAGATGTTCAGGAAACCTAGCAAGTTAACTTCAGTTCTCACTTAATACATTAAAATGATTGCATTCTTCGAATCAACTAATAAGGATGCCGGGCTATTGCCTTCTAACTAATAACTATTTTTTGACGTAATAGAGAAGCATCTTTTTTAATTTTTACTATAACTCTTGTAAATAAAAAATTTGAAAAATAAAGGGAATAAGTCTATCATAACTACAGAAAAATTGAAGGACAGAGTCATTGGGAAAAAACACTCCTAAATGAATCTTTAAAAGAAAAAAAAGCTATGTTGAGAACTGATGCAAACCTGGATAATAGAAAAAAGACGAAAGGCACGATCCTCGCCAGCAGATAGAATGTGTCTCCCATTTGCATAGAACCTAGAAAAAACATAATAAGTTCCCAAGACAAGTAAATGATTCAACTGGAAAAAACTGAACGACCTAACTAAAGGTCAGGACATATGCTTTGTAAAACTGGCACCAATTTTCCACAGGAAATTAGAAGTGTTCAAGGCGACAGAAACTCTTAATATTCAAAATTAAAGAACACGTCGCCAACTAGTTAACTGTTAAAGAGGTGTTGCAGTTGTCACCGGAAGCTTGAGCCCTACATTGTAGAATGGTAAACTGCCAGCTACATAGGTAGATAATTGGAAACCATGAAACTTAATTTTTCAGAAAATGCATAGTGTCAAGGCATTAGACACTTCACAGATTACAGAAAGGTTTACTGTTAAATTGAACATTTGGAAAAGCATCATTACCTAATGCATTGTGGAGGAGCACTATGCCCACTTCGGAAGCGCAAAAGACGAGGATCACCATCAGTTGTGTCAAAAATCCACATCTGCGGAAAGAAGAAAAAAGTGAGAAATAAGTGAATTGAACATCCAAGTATATAAAGTCATCTAACAATGAATTCTTCAGTTCATATGCTAGAGAATATTTTATTAGTTGAGTGGAAGACAGAAATTGTACTCTGCAGTGTGAAAATATATTTTGGAAATTGAACATAATAATTACTTAGAAAGAGAGACTCAAATGAATATAGTCAATTTTTGAATAGAATTTTAAACCCAAAAAAAAAAACATACATAAAAGCCTATAGCAAACATGGGTAATAGAGATTATGAACTAATTAAGAAAAAAATCAAGTACATTACTTAAAAAAGCACAAAAAATACATACTTTGAAGGAGAAAAGTTGATGGTGGCGGAAATGGAGGTCAAAATGGCACCTTTGGTGGCTGAAATGGTGGAGGAAAAAAATAGAATTTTTCGGCTGAAATGGGAGAAAAACTAGGCGGCAAATGGTTCAAAACCGTACAACACGGCGGCGGCGGCAGCACTCACGCCGTCGGAAAGCAGCCGGCAACGAAACAGCCAGGCGAAACCGGTCACGTTTGTGTGGGAAGGGGGGGCGGCGCTGGATATTGTGGGACAAAGGGTGGGCTCGGGTGGGGAAGAAAAGAACAATGTGTGGAGCCCTTGTGGATGTGGAGACCTAATTAAAAAATTTGACCTACGGGTACGGTTGTTAACCGTACCTAAAAGGCTACGGGTACGGTTAACAACCGTACCCGTAGGTTAATTAAAAAACTTTTAGGTACGGTTGTTAACCGTACCCGTAGCCTTTTAGGTACGGTTAACAACCGTACCCGTAGAGTTTTAGATACGGTTGTTAACCGTACCCATAGAGTTTTAGGTACGGTTAACAACCGTACCTAAAAGTTTTTTAATTAACCTACGGGTACGGTTGTTAACCGTACCCGTAGCCTTTTAGGTACGGTTAACAACCGTACCCGTAGGTCAACTTTTAGGTACGGTTAACAACTGTACCTAAAAGTTTCCGTAATTTTCCGAAAAAGTTCCGCGTTTTGGTTCACTTTTAAGTACGGTTAACAACTGTACCCATAGGTAATTCTTTTACAATACACGGGCAACCGTACCTATAGCTATTTAGGTATTGTTGTTATCAAATTTTTAATTTAACAACCGTACCTATAGGTATATTTTGTTGTAGTGGATTTTTTCGATTTTCTTTTTTAAATATGAAATTACCGTCCACTTTTGACAATCATCGAAACTTCTGTTGCAGAAGAACTGAGGTTCACCTCCAGAAGCGGAGGAATTGCAGCTGTCAACGGCAGCTCCAGTAGATGAATCAGTTGAGTTTTCCGGCAGCATTATCGAAGAATCCGTCAACGATTATACGGTCTTCATTTGAGAAATCCAGTAGATCGTCAACGGTGAAGTGTTTGCCAGGTTTTTTTTTTTTTGATTATGTGGTCCAAAATCAGAAAAAGTCGAGTGCAGTAGCAGAGGTTCAACAATCGAACTCTTCTACTTTCATTTAGCTACTAGTTAATCTTAGTTTTTTGATTAAGTTGGATCGAACGAACTTTTTAATTTGGAAAGAACAAGTTCTTTCAACTATAATTGCTTACGGATTGGAGCAGATAATTGATCCTTGCATTTCTGCACATGCACAATTTCTTGCAAATTCTTCTCAGCTTGATCCAGCTTTTGTTCAATGGAACAGATTGAGTAATCTAGTGAAAAGCTGGTTTTGTGCGTCAGTTTCAAAAAGTTCATCCCTTCATACCCTGATACCCACTAAATGCCATTTATGCTGCTTCCAAAGCGTATGTGTATAGTATACATATAGACCAAAAGTATTTAACTATAGGAATTAAAAGGCTAGCTAATGTTAAATGATGTTGAGCTTTACTTTTCAGGTACTTAGCAGTGTTATCAAGATGCCTCTTTGTGGAATACAAACAAAACAAAGGAATTCAGATTCAGTATCAGGTCCTCTGTTTTTTCCCTGTATAGATAGTGATGATCATGGATATTAATTCTATGTGCTCTTGATTTTAATTTTTCAAATAATTTTCTTTGCAATAAATTGATATTGTGTTGAAGTTCGATGGAGTAGAAATTATTCTCATGTTTGCAGCCGTCCATTTAGTTGGTATTATTAGTAATACCTCCAGGCCCCCCATATAAAAATTCCTACCTCCGCCCCTAGTGGGAGGTAATTTGGTTACATGAAAAAATAAGAAGCAGAAAGTTGTGGCGCGGTCTAGTGCTGAGGCTGAGTATAGAGGTATGGCTCATGGTGTTTGTGAACTGCTGTGGATAAAAAGTTTATTGCTTAATTTGGGTCTCGAACTCAAAAATACTATAGAGTTGTATTGTGATAGTCGAGCAGCCATTGACATATCACAAAATCCAGTACAGCATGATCGCACTAAGCATGTGGAGGTTGATCGTCATTTTATAAAAGAGAAGCTAGATGCCAAACTCATTAGCTTTCCTTTTGTTCTCACTGATAAGCAACTTGCAGATGTGCTCACCAAAAGAGTTTCCAAGAAGATGTTTTATGACTCACAAAGCAAGTTGGGCATGGTCGATATGTATGCGCCAACTTGAGAGGGAGTGTTAACGTGAGTCATGTAATTAGCGTCTATCTGTAATAGAGTTCTAAATTGTACATAATTCTATTTTATTTAGGACTCTTGTATTTTATCTTCTATATATACCTCTATTGTGAGGTAATAATACAATAAATATATTCCAACTATTACTTTTGCAGAGAGTATTGAACGCATCCTTCAACTTCTCCATCGTTATAAAAAGAATCTAGCACAGTAAAATATATAAATAGCCACGAGATAAACGCATAATATTTCGCAAGAATAAAAAACAAAAAATAGACATAAAAACAATGATTATAAAAAGATGCTAAGAAAAAAAATCTTAACATAGTTTACGATGAGAAGGTAAAAAATATATCATACAAACGAAACCAAAACCAAAACCAAAACCAAAACCAAAAATATGAATTTTTAACACATGACAAAAAGATACAAAAATATATAAATTCTGAAAGCTATCCAAATAATAATAGTTGAACTATAGGATGTAAAGTAAAAAAAAAAAAAATACAAAACGAGAATAATGAGGCCAACAACTTGACAAATAATAATAAAAATAAAGAACGGCAAATATAACTAACAAAGATAGCAAGCAATACAACTAAATAAAGTAACATAGCTCACCACAAATGTGTCAACACGAAAAAGTAAAATGAACAAATAAAGAATACGAGCTAGAAATAAAATAAAAAAGAATTAAAAATATTAAAAAGTACAAAATAAAAAAAATAAAAAATAAAAAAAAAATGAAGCTACACAACATATAGGAAAAATCAAGACAAGTTACAAAAAATGTGACCAAATCAAGTTGTTGAAACAAAGATAGCAAAGCTAAAAATCGAACAAAACAAAGTGGATAATGATGAACCATTTGATAAAAAAACAAGGTGTTCAAACACTATGAATCTAATAAACAAATAAACGCACGATAAAAGATAAAAAAAATCATTCAAATGATAATAAATAGAAAACAAAATTGCAAAATAAAATCACCAAAAATCGACAAATAAGATAAACACCAAAGTAGATAAAAAAAAAAAAAAAAAGTTATCAAAGCATCCAACACGTCAAACAAACAATTACATCACGCAAGGAAAAAAGGAGTAAACAAATTAAGAGATACAAAAAACACAACGAAGACAAAAATGGCTAAATATCACAAAAACATATGTATCAAAATGACATAACAAACAAAAACAAAAACTTAACAAAATATAAAAAGTAACACCACAAATGATCCAATTATAATTAAACACACAACAATTCAAACAAAAATATAAAAGATCACACTTAATACAAAAGAGAGAATATAATGAACAAAAACAACACACACTTAAAAACTATCAAATAAGGAATCAAATTTGATTTTTAACTCTAAAAAAAAAATCTAAAACATGATAGGCACGTAAATTTTGCCCAGCTCACCCAGAGTCTAATTGACCCTAACTAATCCGACATTGCTTGAAGTACGATTAGGCCCGAGAAATACAACCCACTCTACCCTACCCTATTTATTTTAGATGAGGCTTAGTACAAAACATTACTACGAGTCAAATCTAGTTTATATATTATATGCATGCACATTTGTCAAATGTTTGATAATGTTTTACGCATTCTGGCGAATTCAAAGTTCAAATAATCAGTCTCAAAGTACCTAATGACTTTAGAATGGGGCTCTAAACTTCCATTTCCATTTGAAAAACTTGGACTAGTCAAGCCCGATGGGCCTACAATGTCCAACCCAAGCGCAATTGCAATTTGAAGTTCATGGCATGCGCAAGCCATTTCTTCAAACATTCCTAACATTTCTTTCAATTTTAAAATATCAAACCTGCTCGGCCCGAAAACACGAGCCTTCAAGGTCCAGCTTGAGCTCAGTTGCAATTCATAGCTTTTGGCTTGGGCAATCTCGACCCACCTAAATTTACATCCTTAATTTCTAATAACAAAACAAATAAAATAAAATATAAGAAAATATATAAATTGAGAAAAGAAAGCATACATGATTGAGAGTTCTTCGTTCTTAATTGGCATACAAGTCTCATTTCAAAATCTATAACCACATATTCCAATGTTAGCAAAAACAAACATGCAAAATAGATGATTTTTACAAACTAAATCCATACCTGATAGATGATTTTTACAAAATAGAGACATTAATACCTAAATTATAATATAACAAACTAAATTGTAATTTATAATAAAAATAATAATCATATACAATATGTATTATGAGTTATACTGAGTTGTATACATTGTTACTTTTGTATAACTATTGAACGCATCATTCAACAAATGTCATTAAGAAATAGCCTTTCATAGTGAAATATATAAATAACCATTACTATAATATTTTGCAAGAATAAACAAACAAAAAAACACAATACTTAGACACAAATCATAAAATAGATTAAGAGGAGAATGTAAAATATATATTGGTAAAACACAAGAAGCAAGAAAAAACAAAACCAAAAAAAATAAAGTAATAAAAAGATAATACAATGTGCATGACAAAAGGGAAAAGAAAAAAAAAATTATGAAAGGTATTCAAAGAAAATAGTTAAAACATAGAAAGTAAAGCAAAAAATACACAGAATAATTTGAACATCAACTTGATATATTACAAAGATGCAAATATGATCTGACAAACAAATAAAACACAAGTTGAACCATACAGATGAAATTGCAAGCAATACAATTAAATGAAGAAACACCAAAATAATATGGCACTAATAATATGTCATGAGCTCCAGAATGTACAATGAACAATTAAAAAGCATAAGCAACAAATAAAGTAAAAAAGAATTAAATAGATTGAGTTACGTGAAAAAAAAAAAAAAGTTACGTAAAAATAAAATTACAAACACATGCAAAAAGATAAGCAAGAAAAATAAATAGAGCAAAATTAAAAATCCAACACAACACAAAGTAGATAATGATGCTAACCACATGTTCAAAATAAGCACGAAATCATAAAATAGATTAAGATGAGAATGTAAAATATATATCCGTAAAACACAAGAAGCAAGAAAAACCAAAACCAAAAAAATAAAGTAACAAAAAGATAATACAATCCGCACGACAAAAGGGAAAAGAAAAAGTATTCAAAGAAAATAGTTGAAACATAGTAAAGCAAAAAATACACTGAATAATTTGAACAACAACTTGATATATTACAAAGATGCAAATATGAATCTGACAAACAAATAAAACACAGATGAAATTGCAAGCAATACAATTAAATGAAGAAACACCAAAATAGTATGGCACTAATAATTATGTCATGAGCTCCAGAATGTACAATGAACAATTAAAAAGCATAAGCAACAAATAAAGTAAAAAAGAATTAAATAGATTGAGTTACAAGAACATGAAAAAAAATAAGTTACATAAAAATAAAATGACAAACACATGCAAAAAGATAAGCAAGAAAAATAAAGAGAGCAAAATTAAAAATCCAACACAACACAAAGTAGATGATGATGCTAACCACATGATAAAAATAAGCACGAAAATTGCAAACAATAGGAATAACAAACAAAACACGAACAACAGAAAAGCAAAATCATTCAAATGACATTGATAGAAAACAAAAGCGCAAAAAAAAAAAAAAAAAACAAACAAACACCATTACACCAAAATAGATAAATATCATAAAATGTCAAACAAACAAATAAATTACAAGACAAACAAAGATGTAAACAAAAGCACTATCAAGTAAGAAAAAATAGTTTACTAAACACGAACAAAAGTATGTTCCTCCTATTGACCAACCAACCAAAAAAGCAAATAAAAATACAATAAAAATAAACGATCCAAGAATATTGACCAACCAACCAAAAGAGCAAACAAAAAGCAAAAGGAAAAGAATATAATGAAAAAAATGCAATTTTTTTTTCTGTTTTTCCTTTTTTTGCTAATGCAAACTAAAAACCATATAAATTACCAAATTGCATTATCCAAACAAATTTGCATGTAACAAAAAATAAAGAAATACAATATTTTCAGTAGTATGTAAATTTAGCTAGGCTCGCTCAAAGTCTGATTCACACTAACTGATATGACCTGGCTCAAAGTCTGGTAAGGCCAGAAGAAGTCAGACCCTATCTTACTTTAATTATTCTAAGGTTAGGAATCAAAACATTTTTACTATGAATCCGACCTAAAACTAGTTTTAGGTCGGACAAAGTCAGACCTTGTTATAAGTTCTTACATAATAAAAACTCGGGCTTCTAAGCTTCCATTTATTTTGAAAAACTTGTACTGGTCCAATCTAATCCAAAAATATAGTCTAAGAACGTTCGGCCCAAACCCGATCCAAATTTGAAGTTTTGGTATTGGCCCAGGCCACCCTACTCAAATTTACATTTATTTTCATAAACAAACAAATCAATTAATAAAAAGACGAGAAAAATAAAAATATATTTATGCAAAGAAATATAGAAAGCATAAATATAAAAATAAAAGTGAAACAAACATCGAAAGTGTACCTGACAGCTCTTCATTATAAAACTATACAAGTCCTGCCGGAAGATCTGTAACCACAAGCTTGTCGTATAATGATAACAAAAAACAAAACAAAACAAACATGCAAATCAATAATAGAAAAATGAAAAAAAATTGGCAACTTTTACCAAATACATTCATACCTAACTAATTAAAAGTAACAAAACAAATCAACTAAAAGATAAGTTAAATATAAAAAATAAAAAAAAGGAAAAGAAATACACATAGAAAATGAATCTGATTGGCAGTTCTTTGTTCTTTACGTATATAACTACAAAAATATAAAACACTATCATCTAATAATAGCAGCAGCAACAACGAAAAAACACAAACAAGCAAAGAATTCATACCTTATTGATGGTTTTTATCAAATAGACATTCATACCTGACTTGTAAGTGACAAAACAAATCAATTAAAAGATTAATAAATATATTAAAAGAAAAGGTGAAAATAAACATATAGAAAGTGTAACTGCTTGCCAATTCTGCATTCTTAATCAGTATATATATGTCTTACTTCAAAAACTATAATCACTTAATCATCTAATGAAAGCCCAAAAAAAAATGCAAAGATATTTATACCTAAATAATAATTTTATATAACAAATATAAATTATAGTTTATTAATAACAAAAACAATAATCTAAAAGTATGTTCAATTACTATACATTACTTGTTTTACCAAGTATACACAAATGAATAAGCCCAAACTTTCGTTGTAAAATATATAAATGGTGTGAACTACAAGCAACAATATTTTGCAAGAAAAAAATAAAACAAAAAATATGAAAGGAAAACAAGGTTAAAATAGAATCTAAGAAACAAAGCATAAAATAGAAGATGACAAGACAATAAAAAAAAAAAAAAAAGGAACAAGCACTTCTATAATACTTAAACTTATGTCTATGGAACATTTTAGTCTATGAACTTTCAATATTATGACCTCATGTACAAAAATAGTTTCCAAAACTATTTTCTTTTGGAAACTTTAATCTAAACTTTACTAAGATGAGATATAGTTCCTAAACTCTGGACTGAAGTGTATTTTTATTCCTAAAAGTAAGACCTAAAAGTACCAGTTGTAAGTTTATGAACATTGGTGTCACCTCACCCAAAAAAAGCACTATCATGTAAAAGACACAATAGTAAATATCATGCAAATAGACGGACCAAAATTACATTCCAAACAAAAATACAATAAAAAACTAACCAAAATTTACAAGCAATAATAAGCACACAGCAAATACAACAAAATAGAAAGAATTCATACCTGATTAGAAGTTTTTACCAAGAGAGAAATTATACTTTACTTGTATCGTATAACAAGTGTAAGTTGTAGATTATAATAATAATATACAGTATGAACTATGAGTTGAACACATTAAAATAAAATTTTTACTAAGTATGGACATACACAACTGGTAAAAAAAAGAGATAAGGTAAAAAAATAGATTAAGACGACAATTAGGTAAAAAAAAAAATATTAAAGGCGGGAAATAATGGAAATAAACATGAAAGCAAAACCAGAAAATGATAAGCACGTACAAAAGGCTGAGCAAACAAAAGCACAACAAATTATGACAGGTGACCAAATAGTTGAAAAAAAGAGAGCAAAAAAAAAAAAAAAAAAAACCTAACAATGAGGCCAACAAAATGCAAATAACAATCTAACAAACAATTAAAATCACAAAAAAATATATTAAAGGCGGGAAATAATGGAAATAAACAACATGAAAGAAAAACCAGAAAATGATAAGCACATACAAAAGGATGAGCACAGGTGACCAAATAGTTGAAAAAAAGAGAGCAAAAAAAAAAAAAACCTAACAATGAGGCCAACAAAATGCAAATAACAATCTAACAAACAAATAAAATCACAAATAAATATAATTCAAGCCATACAAAATGATATTAGATATCAAACGAACAAAGAAACACCTTAGCTAAGTAAAAATAAATATAACATGAGAACACAAGAAGTAAAAATTAATGTAGAACACAATCAACAAGCAAGCGAAAAAAAGATATAGGACAATGCATATTACAATACATATTAAAAAAGCAAGAAAACAATCAGCAAAAAAAAAAAAGAACCTACCAATCTTTAAAAAGAAAACAAATTAAAATTTAATTAAAAAATGAAATATGCACATGCAAAAAAGACAAGATAACAAAACGAAAACACAACAAATTAAGAAATGTGACCAAAGAGAATGGTTGAAATAAAGAAAGCAAAACAAGAAATCTAACAAAACAAAGTGATACAAGAAGGCCAACAATCACTTGATTAAAAAATAAGCACAAAGAATGCAAACAAGAATCGAACAACCAAATAAAAGGAGCAAAATATAAGGCAAACAATTCAAATGATGTTAAATAGCAACAACAACAAAAATTAAACCACGAAAAAAAAAATATACACCATCAACAAAGCTAAAGGTCAAAATAAACATATCATTAGAACCCAAAGAAACTGCGTCTAACAAATAAAAAAATTGAGTCATCTATCAAGATATCATGGTAAATATGAGTTTTCATAATGGTTGCAAGGTCATGAAAAATGAAAAAACGGTCCTTGAAATTTGGAAAAATCCGACGACCATCATGAAAAATATTTATCATGATGCCTACTTGACCATGACTATCCTAGAAAACAATGAACTACCATCATGAAAAGTAACAAATAAGAAAAATTAATGAATTTTTATTATGACAACTCTTTTTTACTACCACCTTAAAACTAAATTTTATTTTAAAAAGTAATTATATTTTTTATAATTGAAATTCTAATATACCTTTATGCGTATCACATATAAAATGTTAGTAAGTAATCAATTAAACAACACTAAAGTTCCCTCAATATAACGCAAAAACTTGCTCAATTTTTCAATAGAATGCACATAGAATGCTAGACTTGAAAGAAGTATGTAAAGTTAGAAACACAGAGGAGTATGTATAGTTACAAGGCAAAATACTAACGACTTTAACTCAATTGGAGAAAAATTTCATGATGTGATGAACATACATTGTAGATCGTCCTTAGTGCAAGCAACTATGAAGCTAGTGAAATGGCAATATAATACCTCCTTCATTGTTTCTAAGATGCAAAAACTACAAGTACAATAAGACATAACATCCAACAAATACCAGCAAGAAACTTGTAATTGATATAAGCATGCATATTTTATATGAAGTTCAATGAAAATTGTTGGGAAAATATTGCTTAGAAAATACAATACATTAATATAGCAAGCAAAATAAGAAAAGAGGACCTTGTTAGTGTGAAAATAGTACATAGAGCATTTTGATAAAGAATTGAACACCAATTAATTTACTAAAACACTACCCAAACAACAACAAAAATGTCCCCAACCACGTTGCTCAATCAAACGGCTCTTTGAAATGGTGCAAGGCAAATTAACAGTCCTAAAACCACCTTGCAGATGAAAAATTACATCATTATGGTCTTAAAATTTTTAAAAATAGTAAAAAATCTCAATTATATCTTAAATTTGTGATATGTATAATTAAAAATGAAATTAAGTTAATTCTATTGATGAGTTTTACAATAGTAAAAAAAATATACCAAATTTGGCATTAACCCTTCTCATGTATCTCAAATTGGATTACTTTATGCTGATGCGTATTTTTATCAATTGCAATATATCACCTGCAATCAAAGAAAAAATTGTGAAATAAATGCACCTTTGAAATTTCAAATGCAGAAACACTCCAAAGTTTATATAGGCAGTTAACTTCATCCATTAGGTAGCTATTGATACCTAGTAAAGTGAATGCAGATAAACTCCAAGAAAAGACAAAGAAACCATATTATGAAATTAAAATCATAGAGTAGACATATATAAACTTTAAAAAAAATTATCGTTGGAGGTGGACAAATAAATACCATTTGTGAGCATAAGAAAAAAATTGAAGTAAAAAACTAGTTTTCCATTTCAAAGAAAGAACAAAAGCTAATATTATCTAAATATTTCAAGGTTGAAACATAATTCTGAAAATGAGTAACTAAAATCAGTGCAAAACATTTATAAAAGTGAGTAATTAAAATTAGTTCAAAACATTTTAAGTTTAAGGAAGCAGTTCATGAAAAAAAAAACGTTGGGTAGTTATTAGCAATTTTAAAGCGGTCTAAGTAAATATTTGAATAAGCAAGGCAACAATAATGAAATCAGTTATTTCCGAAAAAAGATGCAGTTATTGACAATTATTCAATCTCAAAACCATAGAAAGAGAAATTCAAAATGATGATTTAAATAAATCAAGAACCTTCAAAATGACAACTTATGACAGGTTTTGCATATGAATAAGATTTGTGTAAAATACTTGGTGGGAGTTCTACTGAGGGCATGATGAAATTAAAGAGATCTAAAGCATCAATGTAGGTAATTAGAAAAAATAAAATTGTGCGTTTAAATACTGGCAAAATATGAAGGAATGAAATGTGTAATGTGAAACTGGGATGTGGACAAGAACGTATTATACAAATTACAATTAATAAGAGATTTCACCATCGCACAAAACTTTTCTGATGGCATGCAGAGCAAAGGCTGGGGCTACATAACTAACCAAAACGAAAACACAGGCAGCAATGGGCACAAATAAGAAATCATAGTTCCGATTCTCAACTCCATTTGGTTCTTTCCTTTGAAGATAAAGACATCAAAAGTGAAAAGGCTTTCGAAAAGAGAGGAGAGAGCCAATATAACAAGAAAAGATAAACAAGATAATGAGAAATTTCATTTGGTCTTGGAATTTGATGTTGAAGACAGTACTGGGGTGTGCTCTGGTCTGACTTGAAAGTTTTTAATCACGCATCAAATAAGCCTAGAGGGGGTGAATAGGTTATTTTCAATTTTTAACAAATATTAAATATGTAATCTAATCACAACGGCCAGACATGCAATCACGTGTAAAGATAAATGCGGAATAAAAAACAACACACGATATTTTTAGGTGGAAACAACCTAGGCCACAACAATGATCTAAGAGGAAAACCACCGGTCCACCGGACCACCTAACTATCCACTATGAAAATCAATGTTCAATTACAACCATAGAGTCCAGAACTACCCGTCGCAGATAGATCCTCCTTTCTGTAATTTACTTACGAGCCGTCGCTCCTTTCACAGCCTCCAATAGCTAGATGTCTGGATCCAGATCAACGTTCCGATCTACTTGAGTCACACAAGATCAATCGAACCCGTCACCTTCGGTAATTTCGAGTCACACGAAATACCGAATACCTCACCTGAAACTTTAGCACAATAACACAAGTGCAAAGTGTGTCCTAGAGCGGATTTAAACAATGAACAATCCTAACTAGCAGATTCAACAGCATACGATGTAAAATCTAAATCAGCTAGCAAAATCTAAAACAATCATATAAAGCTCAATATCATGAAAATCAAATAGGCATATGAATCATTCAAACATAACCAGAAAATATGTTTGAACAATTAAAAGATGAAAACGCCTAAGTATTATAGATGAAGACTAGAAGTTAAAAGCACAATTCGGATGATGAAAATATTAGATCAATGTATATATGTTATGCACAAACTAGTCTCCCTTAAATAAAGTCCAATTTTACTTAAAATAGGATTTGCAATTGACTATAACTCTTCTCCTATCAGGATTTAACAATTTTGTTCTTGACATTAAATGGGGTCAATTAGGTAAAAGTAACATAAGGGTCGAATTAAAAAGGAGTTTTAGCACAACTGGAAAACTGGCTTGATCGATCTAACCACTGGCTCGATCGATCGACCAATGCTCGATCGATCGACTAGACGACTCGATCGATCTAATCCAGACAGAGAGAACTTGGATCGAAGTCGATCTATACTCGATCGATCCCACATGCCTCGATCGATCGAAGACCTCATTCGATCGATCTATCTCAACCCGAGAGCACCTCGATCAATGTCGTTCCACACTCGATCGATCGATCAGTGATCGATCGATCGAACAATATACTCGATCGATCGACCAATTAAAAGCACAAGTTATTTTTCATTACGATCCATACTAAGTGTCGTGCTCATTTGTGTGAAGATGTATGCATGATAGAATATTATACCTGTCATATGGGCGTTGCAAGCTTGGTGAATCCATCATCATGTATTGTCTGATTAATCGGTGAATTCCTATTCTAGATTACAATCAAACATTTTGTCCACGAAAATTGCCAATACAAAATAAACCTTACAATCTCCCTCTTTGGCATTTTTTTTGTGACAAAACCACTCTCTCACTACATAACGCTCATAGTTATAATATCATTACATCAATTACATAGTGGACTGTCTATGATCTGATGGACCATCTTCGCTTGATACTTGATACGCTCGGTCCACTGAAATTAGACAAACAAATAGTACACAATTTTGGCTTGAAAGCCTCATTGTTTATTAGTTCAGTGTACATAAAGATGCGAATGAAATGTAGTGTATGTGCAACATGAATCTTTCTCCCCCACAACTAATAAATGCAACATCTCCCCCTAAATCCAATCTCCATAGCAACATGAATATTTCTCCCCCTTTTTGTCATACGAAATTGACAACTCATAAAACAATTATTGAAGTGGGCTAAAAATGCAAATGAGATCACACATGTATATGTTCAAAGCATGTAGGAGGAATTGCATAAGTCAAAAGAAGAATAATGAAATATGTATGCAATGACTCCCCCTAAGTTCTATGACTCTCTAGACGAAAAACAAAAAAAAAAAGATTTTTTTATTTTTTATTTTTTATTTTTTAAATTTTTTATTTTTTTATTTTTGACCAACAGGGCAATAAACTCATTTAAGACTAATAAGCATACAACCAATTGAAAAATTATTTTTGCTTAAATTTTGATCATTCATTGTATTAGCAAAATAAATAGGTCACACAAGCACACTAACACATATAATGGCATATTGACATTCACTTAAAGTAGTATACAGTGTGAACTCCACTTGTATTTCAATAAATTCATTTATGACCAATTTTAAGAGACTCAAAAGAAAATAATTTCATCTATCATGCTAAATCATAATTGAGTCTTCATTCTTACATAATGAAATATGTCTATCAAAAGAAATTTCTTATATTTTTTTTTAAATTTTTTGCTCTTTCTTTTTGTACATGCCAAATAAAATTTCTCAACTAAATTTTTATTTTATTTACCATTTTTTTTAAACATGTACGAGCCATAAATCTAATATGATGACTTTCACACTAGTTATGAGGTAGCCCTCTCCGCTCACTACGATAGCTTCACACATCATAGTAGGTAGCCCTCTCAATACTAGTTATCTCCCTAAGATGAAATATTTTAAAAAATAAGAAATAGAACTCAATATAATTTCGCAGTCAAGATTAGCTCAAGTCTTAGAGTCTTTCAAAATTAATCATAAATTTCACCAATGACATACATGAGTGTTCAGTGGGTGTGTGAATAAGTTCAGTCAATAGTGTCATCACATGGGAACAATGTAAATATGTGCAGAATTTTGAATTGTAGCATAGAATATACAATGAGAATCAAAATAAGCCACAAAAGGTAAAGTTGTATAAGTATAAGCATTATTTGAATCTAATACCTTGTAGACACTTTTTTTTTTTTTTTTAAATTAATGACAAAAATCTAACAACAAAAACAAAATAAACATATGAAAATACTCACCTAGGGTCATTTAAGCACTCAAACAAAAGTACCTAGGTGGTCTAGCAATAGTGATCAATTGATAGGAAACATGCAATCTTTCCTAACCTAAATTTTCATGAATTTTGATTTCTCTATGTTTTTGGGTTGAGACTTAATTGCATTAGGTTTTAAAAACATACTCTTAGACTCATCTTTCCTATTCAAATTCAACATATGCATGGTAGGATGATAATTATGAGTTCTATACCTATAAGCATGAAGATGATCATTAAATCGAAGAGCATTCATCAAAAATCTACACTTAGGTCGAATATGGCCTTTTCTACCACAATGATGACAAACAGGCACAAACTTAACAATTTTAGTTACTACAGCTGTAGTGGGTGTTTGTGCAAAATTAGTAGAAGTAGAAGTAGAGTTAGAAGACCTTACAAATGTAGTTTTTGAAGTAGAAGGTGTACAGCTTTCATCTAAGAATCCAAGTCCACGTGTATCACCGAAAGGCTTACCAATGCTCAACATCTTGTCTAGTCGTTCAGCTCCAATAGTTAATCTCTTCACTGTTTCCTTTGATTGCTCCAATTCTTGCACAAGTTTTGAATTTTCCTGTTTGATACCTGCAAGACTCAAACTCAACTTGTCAATATGTTCAGACAATTCAATTTTTTCTTTCTCTAGAACTGACAAATTAAGATCTTGAGAGTTGATTCGTTCATTCAGTTTTGTTACAGTTATGAGTAGTTTATCTTTTTCTTTCTTGCATTTAATTAAATCAATAAATAATTCTTCAAAACTGTTTGCATTAAATTTAGCAAGAATAGATTTACTTCCCTCATCATCTGAGTCAAGGTCTGACTCACTGGAGTATCCACCAACAGTTGCTGTAAAAGCTACGTAGTTAGAGTTAACATTTTCTGAACCACTAGCTTGATCTTCATCAGTTTCTGTGTCACTAAGGGTAGCATTGAAAGCTTTTCTTGTCTTCTTCTTCTTGTTGGCACACTCAGCTGCAAAATGACCAAAACCATTGCATTCAAAACATTTAGGTCCATTGGGTTTAGTTTTCTTACCTTCTGAACTCATTGGCACGAATTCTCTTCCCTTACGATCTCTTGATTTTTCTTTAATCTGTAGATCCTTTCTGTTGAACATTTTCTTGAGTTTTCTAGCTAGAGTGATTAGATCTTCATCTTCTATATCATCATCACTATCACCATCATCATCATTGGTAGTTTTAAGAGCAATACCAATGTTCCTTTTGGGTGTTCGAAGATTCATCTCAAATGTTTGTATTGAACCAACGAGTTCTTTAATCTTGATGGTGTCAATGTCTTTGCTTTCCTCTATTGCTGTAACCTTTGCTTGAAAGCGTTCTGGTAGTGAGCATAAGACTTTTCGAACCAACCTGCGTTCATCAATTTTATCTCCAAGAATTGAAGAAGAGTTAGCAATATCACATAAATTAGCATAAAACTCAGAAAATGTTTCATCCTCCTCCATTCTAAGATTTTCAAACTTAGTAGCTAGCATGCGAAGTTTTGTTCGTTTAACTTGGGACGTGCCCTCATGGGCAACCTCTAAAGTGTCCCAAGCAGCCTTAGCAGTTTCAATATCAAAAATACGTCGAAATTCATCTGGCGACACAGCACTAAAAATAGCATTGATACCCTTTTGGTTCCATCCACTACCAATCTTATCTTGAGGAGTCCAATCTATTCTAGGTTTAAGTGTGACTATATTATCCTTGGTAACCGTAGGTGGTTCCCAACCATAAAGCACAGAATTCCATACACTTTCATCTAAGGAACGTAAAAAGGCTCTCATACGAGCTTTACAATATGGGTAGTTAGACTCATCAAAGTAAGGTGGACGGGTTGTAGAAGAACCCTCTCTCAAATGATCCATAATAAGGTCCTAGGCAACACTAAGTATATCTAGTGACCCGCTCTGATACCAATTGAAAGTTTTTAATCACGGATCAAATAAGCCTAGAGGGGGGTGAATAGGTTATTTTCAATTTTTAACAAATATTAAATATGTAATCTAATCACAACGGCCAGACATGCAATCGCGTGTAAAGATAAATGCGGAATAAAAAATAACACGCGATATTTTTAGGTGGAAACAACCTAGGCCACAACAATGACCTAAGAGGAAAACCACCGGTCCACCGGACCACCTAACTATCCACTATGAAAATCAATTTTCAATTACAACCATAGAGTCCAGAACTACCCGTCGCAGATAGATCCTCCTTTCTGTAATTTACTTACGAGCCGTCGCTCCTTTCACAGCCTCCAATAGCTAGATGTCTGGATCCAGACCAACGTTCCGATCTACTTGAGTCACACAAGATCAATCGAACCCGTCACCTTCGGTAATTTCGAGTCACACGAAATACCGAACACCTCACCTGAAACGTTAGCACAATAACACAAGTGCAAAGTGTGTCCTAGAGCGGATTTAAACAATGAACAATCCTAACTAACAGATTCAACAGCATACGATGTAAAATCTAAATCACTTAGCAAAATCTAGAACAATCATATAAAGCTCAATATCATGAAAATCAAATAGGCATATGAATCATTCAAACATAACCAGAAAATATGTTTGAACAATTAAAAGATGAAAACGCCTAAGTATTATAGATGAAGACTAGAAGTTAAAAGCACAGTTCGAATGATGAAAATATTAGATCAATGTATATATGTTATGCACAAACTAGTCTCCCTTAAATAGAGTCCAAGTTTACTTCAAATAAGATTTGCAATTGACTATAACTCTTCTCCTATCAGGATTTAACAATTACCAAAATTATCCTCAAACAAGAATTTTGTTTTGACATTAAATGGGGTCAATTAGGTAAAAGTAACATAAGGGTCGAATTAAAAAGGAGTTTTAGCACAACTGGAAAACTGGCTCGATCGATCTAACCACTGGCTCGATCGATCGACCAATGCTCGATCGATCGACCAATGCTCGATCGATCGACCAGGTGACTCGATCGATCTAATCCAGACAGAGAGAACCTGGATCGAAGTCGATCTATACTCGATCGATCCCACATGCCTCGATCGATCGAAGCCCTCATTCGATCGATCGATCAACGCACATCTCGATCGATCGACACAAATTCTTGATCGATCTATCTCAACCCGAGAGCACCTCGATCAATGTCGTTCCACACTCGATCGATCGATCACTCGATCGATCGAACAATATACTCGATCGATCACTCGATCGATCGAACAATATACTCGATCGATCGACCAATTAAAAGCACAAGTTATTTTTCATTACGATCCATACTAAGTGTCGTGCTCATTTGTACGAAGATGTATGCATGATAGAATATTATACCTGTCATATGGGCGTTGCAAGCTTGGTGAATCCATCATCATGTATTGTTTGATTAATCGATGAATTCCTATTCTAGATTACAATCAAACATTTTGTCCATCGAAAATTGCCAATACAAAATAAACCTTACATTGAATTGTGAATGCAGTCCTTCCATACAGTAGTACAGATAATCTTACCATTAGATTGAAGTCATGTGCAACCCTACAAATGTGGTTGAATTTTACACCCGTAAGTTATGTGAAAACTTGAAAATCGAAATAAAACAAACGATTTGGGTCAATTGGTAATATAAATAAATTCAGGGGTTCAAGTGGTTTATTGGGGAAATGGTACAAACACTTGGTGTGGCTTTGCTCTGTGGAACCCATCTCCAAATGACAGGCCAAGTATGAAAGATGTTGTAGAAATGTTGAAAGAGATAATACAAGAGAGACAAGAGTGCATGAAAGTTGTTGATGTGCTTTGCCATGATTCTTCTGCAAATGAGAAATAAGAAGAAAAATATTAGTAGCAGAATAGTAGGTGTTATCAATCATCATTGGGTTCTCAGAACTCACACCCACGAAGTAACCGCTCAAGCTTCTCAGCATCGTCATTTCTTTGTGTTTTCCTCCAATGCAAAGATCAAATCGGAGGAGAAATTGTAATCCCGTCCCCAGCTATGAGTCAAAATATATAATAAGGATTTGTAATTTAAAATTCAAAATTCAAAATTAGAACGTTACCAAGAATCAAGACGTTAGAATTTTTTTTTTTCAAAAATCAAACGGAACTTACGATTCCAATCTACTCTCGTTTACCAACGATTCTAAAAAAGTTAAGAGGGGGAATATATGATTTTGAAAAACAAAGTAGAAGGACAACGGGAATATTACGGGCGAGAATTGAGCGTGGTCTATTAGTTAGGGGATCGAAACTAAAAGCCTGAGGTTTTAGCTGGAAGAGTAGAGAACTAGGGATGGCAATTTGACCCGACGATTCGGGTACTCGCGGGTATCCGACCCGTTCGGGTCGGTTCGGTTCGGGAACGGATCGGAGCATTATTCATTTGATTTAAAATAGTTTGGTTCAGTTCGGTTCGGGGCAAAACGGTTCGGAAACGGATCGGAGCATTATTCATTTGATTTAAAACAGTTTGGTTCAATTCGATTCGGGGCAAAAATTCGTTCGGCTCGGGGCACCATTCGAGTACCCGTTTATTTACTAAAAAATTTAATTATATAAAAATTTATAATATTTTTTTTTCCAATTTTTTTTAAAAAACAGGTCAACGGTTCAATTTTTTTTGACCCGCGGATATTACCCGAACCGAACCGAATCCGTTTTGTCTGAAACGGTTCAGTTCAATTTGAACCGCGGGTCAAAACAGTTCGGATCGGATCTGATCCGAACCGACCCATTGCCATCTCTACAGAGAACCCAGACACGGTTGCTCACTCTATGACTACTGGTTTGATTTCTTTTTTCCTCTTTTCCGGTTCTTCTCGTTTGTTCTAAATCAAGGTTAGACGACCATAACTCCCCGTACTTAATTATTTCCACGTGTCCCTTGTAGATAATAACTTTGTATTATCTTTTATTTGTAGCATCAAATTTACACATGTTTTTCATTTGTCTCCTGTTTATTATGATTTTTAAATTACTTCTTCATATTAAGGGTACTTTTGTTCGTTGCTAAATTGTATTAAAAATTTATACATAAACGTTTGGCTATATAATTAAATAGTAATATATAAAATAAAAATTATATAAATATTAATAAATTTAATCGATCAGTAGCTCTAAATTATATTGATACTTTATTTTATTAATTTTAATTATAAAATTATATGTTTTAATTTTTATTATATGCTAAGTTAAAAGAATTCAAAATTTATGAAAAACATATAAATTAAATTAAATAATGATATAAATAAATATTTATAATAAAAATATTTGATATGTTAGAAAACTAAAATTAAATTAAATTATTATTATTATTATTATTATAAAATATTTATTATCAATTTTATTTTACTAAATTAATATTGTATAAACTATTATAATATAATTAAATATATTTTGATTTAATGTGATTATATTTAACTTATTCGATAGATACATCAAATATTTTTGAAGAATTTTTCTTGGTGTTGAGTTAAGAATTTTTCTTGGTGTTGAGTTTAGTTTTTTTTTTTTTTTTTTTTCTGTACTCCATTTTTAAAATTATTTTAATTGTTTATTTTCTTTTACATTGTAAGAGGACAAAAACATTATAATTTATATTTAGTAAAATAAGTACATTTTATTGTATAAATTTTTAAAGAAAAGTTAAAAATTTAATATCTTGTATTTTATCTAAAGATAATATGAGCTATGTAATGCTATGTACCAATGTGTTTATTCCTTATAAAATTTAATGGGTATGTAATTTAAAGCCTGTTATAGTATTACACACTTCGTTAAATATGATTTATCATATAATAATTTTGAAATTTGAATTGAGGAAGCTCCTGATTGACAGCTTTAAAATTTGATGTAAAATATATTCATAATTAATATAACTGCACATTTCTTCTATAAAAAAAAAAAGGTTATAGCATTGCACAAATAAGCAAATTTAATAAAATAACCATTTTATTAGAAATGTTTTAGTAAAAAGTAACTAGAAAAATAGTTTTTTATATATATATATATATATAATAACATGTTTGTACACTTTACCAATTAAATATAATTATATTAGATTAAATTATATTATAATAATACTTAATAATAATATGTATAATATAGTCAGATAAAATTGATTTTAATTTAATAAAAAATTTTTATTGAAAATAATTTTTCTTATAAAATTTATTTAAATCAATACTTAATTTATTTTTATAATTTTATAACGTTTTAAAAATAAAAAATTTATTTTTAATGTAAGATAAAAGATAAAATCAAAGCATATAATTTTAATTTAAGAAAGTTAGAGTCATAGCTCACTTTCTCCTAAATCCCACAAACTCCTCTTATTTTAACATTATATCAAAAAACTGACTACAGCATTGAAGAATATACAACACTTCTTAGTGTCGACCTTTTTGACGTGATTTTCTAGTGATTTGTAGGGCTGATATGTCCAAGGAACGTGATAAGCAAAAATTGGCTTCAACATCTGACACAGTCTATAGGAAAGAAATTTGGAGTTTAATAGATTGAGCTAACAAAAACTTAAGAATATGATCATCTAAAAATCCATATCACTCCTTAGTCGAAATAGAATTTTGTTGCTCTACTCTTCTACTACAAAACTTTAACATTTGATTATAAGTATAAGATGAGCGAAGTTGAGAGTATCCAGGTCTACACATAGACTGGCATGCTTAATCACAAGCTCCCATCCATCCAGCAATCCAAACGTGCACATAGGGAAAAGTTTGGCAAACTCAGGCCATGCGAATATTAATTTTGAAAAGTTAAACTCGTGAGCCCTTCGTTGACTTTTTAAAAAAAAAAAACTTTAACATGTCATAACTTCTCAACAAAAACTTAGATTGTGACACAAAAATAGGCATTGAAAAGTTTATAACCATGATAACACTATGGCATAAAGATACTTAGAATACCAAGTATACATCTCTATCAAGAAGTCCCAGAGCCAACTATCCTTTGAGCAACCAAATTCAAGGAGAAAAACTAAACCACCTCTTCTATCAAAGTGGCCAAGGTGACCTAGTGGGGCTTATGTTGGATAGTAAAATAATTAAGTATGTGTGGCAGATTGATCTGCGTCCTTAGTTGAAAGTCAAATAGTACAATCAATGCACAACTAAGTAAATATTTATTAACTGATTTATATTAATTGCGCATATATTTAGATTATTATTTAATAATCAAAATATTAATTAATATAAGTTATTTATCAAAATGTCATCCAT